>VOQJ01045357.1:0-11363 GCA_015052665.1 Apistogramma diplotaenia | reverse complement strand
CACACACACACACACTCAAAAGAAGTTGAAGTATCAGAATTTCCATCCATCCAGACTTCCCTCTCCTCAGCCACCTCCTCCAGCTCATCCAGGGGAACACTGAGGCATTCCCAGGCCAGCCAGAAGGTATCATCTCTCCAGTGTGTCCTGGGTCCACCCCGGGTCCATGCCTGGAACACCTCACCCAACAGCCGCCCAGGAGGCATCCTGGTCAGGTGCCTGAACCACCTCGACTGACTCCTTTCAATGTGGAGGATGAATGGCTCCACTCTGAGCCCTGATACAGTTGACAAAAGGTACAGTTCAAGTTCACTGTGAAACTCAATGAAACAACTGGCCACACTCCAGGAAAGCTGGTCAAAAACCAGTGTTCTGAGACACGAGACGGTATAGTCAGTCCCTTTATGTTGGACAGGTAGTCCAGTACCAAGAAACCAGCAGGTTAAACTGAAAACGTACCTACAATTAGAACGTATGCAGAAGTCCAGGGAGGGAACATTAAACAGCAACATCAAAGCTTCCTCAGAGAACAGCGATCACATGAGTGGAGGTTAACAAATGACTCGAAAAAGAACAAAAGAAACACACACAAGGGAACTCAGGGAACTGGACACAGCTGGAGAACAAGGCACAGCTGATACTATTCAAGACAATACAAAGGAAGCAAAACTAAATACCAGACACAAGAGACATATGACTACCAGAATAAAACAGGAAGTGAGGAACAATATTTTGAAACAGACAGACACACAAGCAAGAACTTTACAGAATATCTAACACCAAAGAAGGCCGGAGAGGGAACGCTGAGGGAGACGCTACGGTCTGGAATCACGACTACATGAACTTTTTGTTTGTTTCCAAAGGGTCCCTTCAAGTCTCACATTGGGACTCAACATGAAAGCTCATGGTGACTCTCAACGAGCATTGCAATTGTTGAAGCAATGCTATATGTGCCCTGGTAATGTGCCTCATTTTTGTGTAGCCCTTCATGATTTGCAGACAGTCTTTTAGGGTTTTCACAGAAATGCCACAGTGTAATTTCTAAACATCCTTTAAATGCCTATGGTGGGAAGTGACCTTTCCACAATACCCTTGGAACCAACAAGTCATATAATGAATCTGTTGAGTGAAAGAAAAGTAAGTCTGTGAGGCTCCAGGCGACACTCGAATTGATAAATCTGTCTAAAGCCAATGAAGCAATGTGTACTGAATGCTAACTGTTGTGTGCAGGTAGCTCAAAGGGTAAAACTACCAACATCAGCTCCATCATTAGCTTTGGTAGGAAGCCCACTCTCAGCATCATGACAGGGAAGAGTTGGTTTAATAGTTAGCTGACTTCTCTGTTACCCACATGCAATATGATGCTCATAGAGAATTTAGTGCCAAACGGTGCTTTATATTTTCTTAATTTGGTATATTTGCCTTCTACGTCCTCCCTTAAAATGAGCTGTTGTTGTTTTTACAGCAACAATTTCACAATGTTGCCTTTTTGATGGTTTTATCTGAAAGTAAATGCTGGCTGTCCTTCATCTGGTTCAAACTATAAATGCATTTTTCCTCATTGCTGGCTAAGGGTGAAAGTGGCCTCTCTGTAAAGTCCGTTTTCCATAACTTTACACTGTAAAGTTCAAAACTGAAAAGCGAATTCTCATCAGGTTCCTGATTTATAACTTTCACCTCTCAATGATATTTTTACTAGAAAAAAATCGCGTAATTGCAAAAATATTTGTGATATTTTAGTGTCAAAAACTTTTTTAAAATGTATAAATTAAAATATATTCAGTGATACTGATTATGTTTTTAATTATGCAAGCATGAAGATTTTGTAACAATTGTAGGAAAAATTACAAAAATTTTTGTTTGTTGTTTTTACAGTGCAGGAAATTCTTTAGTGATATCGCTGGTCCTCAGAGTATGAATCCAGCTAACCTGGTGATCGCTGACTTGTTCTTTACTGCCACAATACTGTTTATTTTTGTCTTTTGTTTGTTTGTTTGTTTGTTTGTTAGTTTTTTTGGTGGAAACAGTTCACACAAACAGTGTTTTAGTAAAACGGCTGGAAAGCCTGACTAGTCGAGCCTCTTCTAACTTTGTTTGACCCTCTGATCTTCCTCTTGTCACCAACAGTTGGTTGAAATATTTTTGTTCAGTGACATATGTTTATGTTTATTTTATGAGAAAGAGATAATGTGCATTAATTAACATGATTTAGCTTTTCAGGTGAATTTTTGTTTGCAGTCCCTGGCAGGTTGATGGCATTTATAACCAAAAGTTATAACCAATTATGTCACAGCTGAATTATTATTTGAACGTCCGAAGCAGAAGAGAAATCCTGATGTCTCTGATGATTTCCTAACTGTGTTTAGTATAACCAGCAAGTTAATGTGAACCTATTGTACTTATTTTCTGTTATATATATTATTTATATGAGCATACATTTATTTAATCACAGTATACTACAATAACCCAGTATTAAACTTTTCACTGTAAAGTGATACTGTGTTCATTCTTTATCATTGGGCTGCAAATAATGATAACGTCTGATTCCACCAACCAGCTCACTGAGCAGCTGAGCTGTTTTCCATACCAATGACATATAATTTCATACATTTTTCTGTTTCTCCTTCCTGTGCTGAAAGCCTCTCTCCTGCATCGTGCTGCTTTCATAGTTTAATGTTTTGCACACATGGATGGAGAAGTAGGCTAATTCCATTAAAGCAATACTAAATATATCAAATGTGCACAATAGAGGAAAAATGGCTTTTAAAAATGTCATTTCTGTGGTAATATAATGTAATGTACCATTACCTGACAATGGGACAAAAGGGTATTAGCAGCAGGTTGGAGAGCAGGTACATGTGACAGACATGAACGGGTTGGGGGGGCTATGCTGCCTGTGACATCATCCTGCATGAGTGGTTTCATGGTGGGTCAGTGATGGTCTGGGGATGCATGTCCATAAAGCACATGCACCTTTCACTTGTCTGTAAGTACACTCGTTTACAGGAAGTACTTGACGTAAAATATTTACTAACTCAGGATCCTATATTTCCCTGTCTCATTATTCTCTTAAACTTCTCACCTTTACTGGACTTACTGGAGCTCTCACACAAGGGGAAACTGATCTAAGAATGGTGGAAGCTGAGGTAAAAGCAGCTGGTTATAGCAGCCACAAATGGGCAGTAATTTACAATTTACTTTCAACACCAACCAGGTCAGAATGTTCCGATTCTCTATTACTCTCCACAGGACGTGGAAATGAAATACAGTCCAATAGTTCTGCAAAATCATGATCTAATGTTAATTGTTTTATTCTTAAAACTAAATTTCGTTTTGATACTGTGGTTACATGCAAGGGTTTACCAAAAGCTACCAGTTTGTTTGTGCTTGAAAGGTATGAAAATGTAATTTAACTGCATGTAATTGACCCCATTCAGCTGCAGACTGACGTTATTCCCAGATTGAGCAACCAGGTCCCTCACAAAGGCAACAAGATCACTGCACTGTTGATTCTGTTGTCACCAACTACTGTTTTCCTTAGTGCGACTGTAGCATCATGTACAGCAACGCGACACATAATGTTTCAGTTTCAGTGTGTTGTGTGAAGAATTCAGGAACAGCTTTCGCTTTAAATCAGCAACCGTCCCTAATCTGCCCATCCTACTACACACACACACACACACACACACACCCCTGATAGACTCATGCATCAGTATGAGGAACGGCAAGGTGTCGTAGTCTTAACAGGAGGGAGAGGGGGCATTTGTAATTTCTTATCGGCCGCTAATTACAGCGGTAACAAGACCCAGGAGGAGTGACGGCTGCTGGTTTAGACGTCTGCCGCCTTGACAGCAGGGTTAATTAACAGCCTTCCACCAAAATTAAGATGGGACAAAAACTAAATAGATCAAGATGCACATGCACACATTCTCAAGCATGCGTGAATGTGCATGCAAGCGTGCACACACACACACACACACACACACACACACACACACACACACACACACACAAAACAAGGAGGCTTTCCATTAAGAGCCTAGATTAAGATAGTCATGCCATCCCATCTATTTCAGCAGAAATTAGCCTCACGCTCAGCTGGACAAGCTCAGCCAGCTCATAGCCGGTCGCCTCAGACATACACTGTGTTGATTCATACACCTGTGTGCCTTATTGATAGTGGCACATTAACAAGAGAGTGCCTTTTCTGATGCCCCGAATGTGGCTCATGAGTGAAAGCTGAGATGGTAAATGGCATTAGGGGTTGACAGCTACATGGTGGAAAAGCCTTTAATAAGCATGTTATATTCCCTCCTGAGCAGACACTATGATCCTCTCCATCTCTCCTCTCTGTGTAATGTCTTGGGTCTCAAAGATTTGTCTAAGCCCCGCCCTGATATGTCCCCATCTCCACCTTGCCTCGTGGTGCGTGCATTCGTGCAGACATAAGCAGACTCTCACAGCCAGGTTAATGTGGCACATTCATTGGGCTGTTGAGTGTGGTGCCTCCCTTACCAGCTGTCCTAATGTAACTCCTTCAGAAGACTCCATTTGGACAGAGAGCCTGTATGAATAAAAGAAGGCACTAACTCCCATGTTTTTCTCTGCATGCAGCGCCTCCCTCGCGTCTATCTTTGGCCTGCAGGGTTAGTAGATGGAACCCAGAGATGTGCTCTTAGTGCATTTTCCCCCAAGAGGCAAGGAGAGGACTGAACAAAGAAGACAAACAGCGGAAGCATTGTGAGCCTGTCAAAACAGATCAGCGTGTCTGTTTTTTCCCCTCGTAAAATAGTTTTACTGCTTTAACTAAGTGTGTCCTTATTACATGAAAATCAGGAGCCGAAGTAAAAGCACACAAACCTCACAGATCACTTTCACACTTATACTATGGTCACTGCATCGCAGTCTGTTCGTGTTATGGTCATGCAGTCGTACCGGTGGAAGTGGGATTGTTGCCATGGTTACAAGAAATTTTATATAACGCGTGTTGTGCACTCATTTGGAACGGTTAATTGGTGAACTCTGAGGCGCCAACATGTACAGTATGAATAACTGGACACACACTTTTTAGCACTGGTTGAAGAAAGGTTTTACAATGTAAACATAAAGATCTGATTAACATTCAATGTAGAGCTCCAAACACACATTTCCCTGTTAAATTACAGAAAAGTACCAGCAGCTGTGACACACTGGCCTTTTGCAGAGCACCTACAGTGATTTAAACCACTACTGCAAAATATTTAAGTGCACTGGATAAACGGAGCTGAGTGTCACTGTTTTCTAATCTGTACACTAACAGTTTAATAGTGTCATTAATGTCACAGCCTGCCGTGTCTGGCAGATTTTACAAGCATAATTTTTTTTTTTTTATTGAAAAAGCAAAAGCAGAATAAAAACAAAACAAACGGATATGATATTGGAATACACTCATTGATAATCTGAACTGGAAGGATTTGGACTTTATCTGACACATATATAATAACTAATAAAGTGAAAGAAATATGATTTAAAATTATTCATAGATTTTATCCATCCAAAGTATTTTTACAGCGTTTCAGCAAGAATATAGAGACCACATGCTCTTTCTGTAAAGGAAACTATGAAGATGTGTTTCATCTATTTTGGTCTTGTCCCCGTTCTGTTCAATTTTGATTTCTAATTTCATAGAACCGGAGGTCTATCTCTGCTTTGAACATGTATTATTTGGCTTCATCGATTACCAAATAACCAAGAAGAAACAATATTATATTATATACCTAGTCAAATGGCATATTCATAAACGCCGTTACACCAGTCCCACTCCACTTATTTCAGTTTTTGAAAATGAAGTCCAACAATATATCAAAACTATCAAAAACTCTAGTAATGCGAAAGCTCTCAAAACGTATTCTTTGTGTGCTCTGTTCAATGTTTTTGTATAACAGCTTATTATAAAGGCTGTTTCTGTTTTTTTATCCCCCTGGCAGCTGATGTTGTATGAGCATAATTATGATCAGAATCAGAATCAAACTTTATTGGTACGCTACGCATTCAAGGAATTTGGTTTTGGTTACAGGAGCTCGCAGTGCAAAGAATCAGAGGGAATAAGATAAAATAAATATAACGTAACACACACACACAGTCATGCCTATGAACCTAAAGTTAAACGCAGCAGCAGTTACAGTGTGTCCAGTGGCACAGAAAGGTGTCAATGAGGTGTGTCAGAGGGTGGAGTTGGACTTGTTACTGTATAATAGAATTATGACTGAATACACTGTTGTGCCAAACATATTTGCTCTTCCAAGATGAGCTCTATATATTCCTTACAGGCGCCTTTTGTTAATGTTTAAATAATAATGTCCTTTCATTTTATTTATTTATTATTTATTTGTGTTATTTTATTGCCTTCTTCTGTAAAAGAAGAAGAAACCTCAGCCAAGGAGCAAGGCCCCAGAGAACCAGATGCAACTGGAAGCCCGGCTCCCCCAGAGGCTGGTGGTGGGGCCCCGGGGCCCCAGGCGTCCGAGAACCGCCCACCAACTATCCTGACACGTGTATTGAACCATAATAAGGCACACAAGCTCACAGTTAACACTCTCCCTGAAAGGCATCATCATTTTTAGATTATTCAACTTAATTCATTCAGTCACACTAGAGTACAAATAAGACAGCAAGCTCCGTGGGACGAGCCCGTTGATTCGGTTGAATTTTTTCATTTTCAGTGACTGATTGAAAGCAGTTTTGGTTGAACATGAAACACCCTCAGGAAAGGCAGGCTGGTCCTAAAAACTGTGGTCCAACTCAGACTGACTGCAACCAGTTGCAGACAGGTTGGCAGAGATCTGTAAATAATTGCAGTCTAATTAAAAAACACACTTTGCCAACGTTTTGAAGGCAGCAGCTGACTGTGAGTAGTTATGCATCTGGTCCTCATCTTGGAAGCAGCCATTTCAAAAGCAACACAACTGCAAGTTCATTGCACATGTTTGTAATCATTTTGTTTGTGCTGCCAGTGTTTCCTGCTGTGAGTGCAGCATTATTGGTGTCTGGTAGCACCAGTGCACTTTAAAGATTCACCCTCAGCTCCATTCTTCAGCTCTTTTTATAATCAAGGAAACAGCTGTTAGTGAGAATATTCGAAGAAAAACTGGGCAACGATTTAAAGGTCTCACCCCAGCTCGCTCCATGGCATGACCCCAGCCAGATGAGACCGTTATCTAGACTAGACATGTAGGCTAGTGCACATAAAGTGCAGTGGTGCCCAGATGCTGTCCTTTGCACATTCTGATTCATCTGCTGTGTGTCTGGTGTGTGTGTGTGTGTGTGTGTGTGCGTGCGTGCAACGTGTGGTGCAAAGCTAAGGGAGGGCTCATGTGTTAGAAGGAAGAAGGCTCTGGTTCCATTAGAAAGACTAAGTTGTAGTGGCATGTCTGCTAACGGCTCCCTACCTCAGTAGCCCCAGAGATTCATGCTTGAATGACAGTACTGTGCTCAAAGAGGAAGTGGGAGACAGGAAGGGGGAGGGACAGAATAGACTGGGTGTCTAACCTCAGCTGTGACATACGGTTGGTCGAATGAAGTAAGACATGTTTGGAAGGTGCAGCGGAGCTGCTGGGGATGGTGGCTGGGTAAAGCGGCAACAGCGCCTGTCAATGTGGTAAAAAGGCAGGAATGAATAGGTGATAAAAAGCGAGACAGAGAAGACAGAGTGATGGCAGGAGTAAAGTGCAGAGAAGAGAGTGGAGGGGTGGGGGTAAAACTTTCATGAGGGTGTCGCTGTGAAAGCACCAAATTTTCCTCACACCATCTGTGGAAGAGGCGTTCCTTCGGGGCAGCCGATGCAGAACTCGCGTGCACATCGGTGTGTATTCATGAGCCGCGTTGTGTTGTCTGGCCGGCGAATGTGTTTTCCATTATTCACATATCAACAGTGAATTCTGCAGGGAGCCGGAGACACAAATATAAGCAGAACAGAGAGAAAAGAGAGCAATATCCGCGTATCCCTGCTCCCACTCGCTGTAATTCATGACCTTCAGCTCTACAATGCATTCCAGTTGTGCTTTCCTAAAACCCCCTTTTTCTATTTCACACTGCTGTTCAGCATCCTCCACAGCAGGCTTGTGATCTCACTCGTGTCCATTTTCACTCATCTGCCATCACAAAGAGTCCCGCTTTTTTTTTTTTGTCTTTCCATGAGAGCTCTCGCACCAAAAATGCCTCCAGCCTGTGGCAAAGCTAAACGAGGAAGTCTGCGGATCTATTTGTCATTAATTGGCACGCTGTAACCATAGATTACTGAACATGACCGTGTCTTTTTCACAGAAATCCATCTGCCGTGACCTCTCCGGCACTATTACAGCAAGGTCAGAGAACGCAGAGGGAAACCAATCAATACCATATTGAGTGCGAGAGCGGCCGGAGTCTGATGTGGGGTGACAAAAGGAGGGAAAACAAGAGAGAAGATTTGGACACAGAAAGGCGGGGAGAGAAAGTGAAAGTGTGAAGGGAAAGAGGAGAGAAAAACTGATTACAAAAAGTCGGAATCGAATAAGAGGAATGACCAGGGAGGCAAAGGGATGGAAAAGCACAGAGATATGTTCAGCCCGAGATTGTGGGACACGGATGAAGGATTGAAAATGGTGGAAATGGAGGATAGTGAGGACGGCCCTAAAGGTGGCTTGCAATCTCGTGGGTGGCAGCAATATCAGTCTGCAGCGGCGCCACGGGCGCAAACACACAAACGGACACCCGTGGATGAATGTGGAGTCCGAGACGTGGTCAGCTGGGGGAGAATATTTTACAGCTACAGACACAAACACATATCGCCCCGGGGAGGTGTCTGATAACACTGGATACAGCAAACCATACACTGCACACTGCGCTGTGGGTGTGTACATGTGCACGCATGCATCTGTGCAAAAGCTATACTGTAGCGAATGCTAGGTGATTAGCTGCAGTGAGTATCCACCTGCATATACAATATGCTGCATGGCTTCAGAAACATGTAAGTGTACATATACATACATTCATCAATTTCTTTATACTTTATAAGACTTTGCACTAACATTTATTCATGGGCATATTTTAGGTTTCAGAGTTTAACGTGTTGACAAATGCGTTGGGTTTTCTGCATTAAAATCACTAACAAGTTTTTAATGTAAAGCAGCATCAGTGAGAAATGTTTGCTATGACTTTGCAGTAATTTATTCAACTCTGATACACTGTAAGTGATGGGAATGCTGTCAGTGGCATAAATTTGCACCGTATTACATGCAAGCCTCGATTCCGGTGAATCCCTCATGCAGCTGAAGGCACCGGCATGAACTAATGGTGACCATTTAACTTGAAAATTACCGTAAGGAGAGGAAACAGTCAAGGGGAAAATTTACCTTAAACAGTAAGAAGAATGAGGTTTATTTTCAGAAAATTATAAATTATAAATAATAGCAACAGTTTTCTGCTAATCTTCTTCATCCAGTAAATTATAAGATGCTTTTAATTTATACAAAAATGTAAAACACTATAAAACACCACAGTAATAGTTCAAACTTCTCTTGTGGAGCCCAGATGGCTTCGTGTAGGAGCCTTTCAGCACATGCAAATAAAATCAAGAAAGCCACATAATTAACACAAAGGACTTCAAACCTCGCACAACAAACACATGTAGCTGAGGTTGCCAAGGCAACCAGGAGGTTGATAACTTTTATAAACAAGCAGAAAGCTTGTTTGGGACGAAGATTGGCATGATTTTATTTCTATATAAATATTATTGTGTGACTTGCAGCAGACAGATTCAGCATGCGACATGTGACTGTAAAAACTCTTCCAACATTAAAATATTTAAAATTAATATTTTACCGTGCTATAGCTAGTTAGCTATAAGAATATTAACATAGTTCTGGGTTAGGAAGCTTATGTAGTTTGCAAAGACACATGCAGGTGCTGTTTGATCAGCCCATGTTTCAAAATAACAAAATAATATTACCGTTGCTGTCAGAGTGCCTCATTTCTACTTGTAATAAAAACCAGTTCTGGTAATAAAGATTTTAAACATTACCTCGTTTAAATTTGGCCAATTAAGCCCTTCAAGTTCATCTGCTTGTGCACTTCTGGATCATCTTAAAACTTCTCTCAGGAAGTCTTACTTTGTGTCCTTCTGTAATGCTTCAGATTCATTTTTGGAATTTTAATTCTAATAAATGCAAAACTCTGAAACAGGCCAGTGAGTTAGCATGCTGGCATGACGCCATGTGCCATAGCTGACCTTTGCTATTTGACCTATGGGTATGATGGGTGTGCCCACCTTGTGTCTTACTATCACTTTGCTTCTCCTACAACACCAAGTTCATTAGTTGGCACAAACACGGATGTTTGGGGTGATTTGCAGCTTTTTGCTGGCAGATGGCATATAGAAGGAGGCAGAAGCACTGAATCGTGTCCCTCTGTGCCAAACAAATATTCACCATCTCTCTAAGAGTGGACAGCATTTTGATCAACATAATTAAACCGATATAAAAACACATGTTCACTCTAACAGGAGTTGAGTGTTAAACAAATGGAGCATCACATCATGGCCTCCTGTGTAGACCCGACCCATCGAGGATGTTCACCACGGGACCCTGAAGGTGTGCTAAATGGGCTGGCTCTTTATTCCATATGCCTCATTCACCCATTCACACACATTCATACAAACACTTCTTTTCATGGCCAAGTGCTTTCTATCTAACATTCACACTCCAGTGGATACATCAGAAACTTGGGCTTCGGTGTCGTGGCCAAGGGTACTTTGGCATGCAGACTGGAGCAGCCAAGGATCAAACCACCAACCTTCCAGTTGGTAGATGGCCTGCTCTCCTCCACTGTGCTGTGATATTCGATATTAGCAACATCCGACGTGTTTGTCAAAGTAGCATCCACATGGATGCAGGACCCGAGGTTTTCCAGTGGAACATTACCTAAAGCATCGCAAGTGTTCTGGGATTTGCATCACACTCAGGTCCCAGTGTAACACGTGTGAAGTTTTCAAGAATATTAAGGAATTATAAGTATGAATATAAAGTAACAGTAATACAAACACACACACATATATACACACTTATGTGCACATGTATTTATACACATGTGTACAAAATGAATAAAAATAAACATGATCAAAGATGTGGCACAGCAGGGACCTGTTCAGATGACAGCAGCATGAGTGTGTGCACAGTCTTACAGCTTCAGGGAAGCAGCTGCTGCTCAGTCGGATGGTCCTGCACTTGATGATCTTCAGCCTCCTGCCTGAGGGAGGGGAACAAAAAGTGTGTGCTGGGTGTGGGTGTGTGTGTGGGGGGGGGGGGGGGGGCCGCCGGGGGGCGGGGGGGCCTTTTTTTTTTCATCGGGGG
>VOQJ01045356.1:0-10373 GCA_015052665.1 Apistogramma diplotaenia | reverse complement strand
GAGGACGCAAAAAGGACCAAGGCAGACACGCAGGCACTAAATATACAGAGACGTGACGAGTGAACAGGTAACAGGTGAGGGGCACAGCTGAACAAAATTACAGAGACAAGGCAAAAGGGAAGCAAAACTAAACATTCACAGGGCAAAGGACTGTCAACATAAAACAGGAAGTGACCTAACCTAATATATGTAAACTTAACACAAGGAGAATGAAACACGGAGGGAACCTAAACATGACCAAACCAGAGACCTAAACACCCAGGAAATAAAGGAAGGAACTTAACCTGACAAACAGACTTAACACAGGGAAACACAGGACGTTTAATTACACATAAGATGTGAGACAAGGGCTAAGACATAGGAATTAACAGACACAGGAATAATGACATAACAGGGGGAACATAAGTCAAACCAAAACACAGACTTAACACAAAAGGGCTCAACACAAAAAACACACGAGGCCACAAACTGACACCTGACAGGTAATGAACCTCATACAGAAACACCAGGGCCAGAGACATGACAAGAAGGCCTAATACAGATCAGGGAGGAGCAACGTGAGGGAGACAACAGGGAGCCACAGACAGCTGACACAAACAAGGGTGAAACAACAACACAGGAGCACCAGGACACAGGAGGAGAACACAGAACTGATCAACTAAACAATGAGCAAAGCACCACTAAATAACTAAACCAAGATAATAAGCCAAGAAACTGAACCATGAGAACACTGAGGAGTCATAAGACAAAACAGAACTAATACAGAACACTGAGCCCAGGATGCAAATAGAAACAGGAACTAAAAAGGTTTAAAAGATATAAATTATAAACTGATCATAAAAGGCTAAAAATCATAATCATAAAAAGTCAAACCTGGGTCTGAACCAGGACCATGACAGTGAGGTCTGATTAAATGTGCACTTAATGCAGAGCATGCTCACTACAACACTAGCTCTCAAGAAAGAATCAGCTTTTTTCACATCATCATTTATCATATTTTTCTATGGCTGAAGGAGCAGTGTTGTTCAGTAATACTCTTAATAAATGGATGGCTGTATATTTTTGATGTAGAGGTTCACTCACTGGACACTTTTAGACAAAAATGCAGGCTTGGATGCTCTTTTCCATCAGTTTTTGGGGGGTTTATTGTCATAACATCACACAGTTGATGCCAGTTTGTTAGCTGCAAATCAATGATGCAAATCCCGCACATGCCACAGGTGCTCTATTGGATTCAAATCTGGAGACTGTGTTTTGCATTCCTCGGTTGTAATGAGCAGTTTTTACTGTTGCCTTCAGCTCAAAGGTGCCTGTTGTGCTCTGACCTCTGGCATGAGAGAGCCGCTGCTCGCTGGATATTTGCTCTTTTTCAGAGTTTTTCAGGCGTTCTCTGTAAACCCCAGAGGTGGAAAATCCCAGCAGATCAACAGCTTCTGAAATAGTGAAACCAAGCCGTCCTGCATCAACAAGCATGCCACGTTCAGAGCCACATAAAACACCTTTCCTCCCCATTCTGGTGCCTCGTTGGAACTGCAGCTGGATCTCGTGACCTTGTCAACACGCCTGAACGTATTGACTTTCTGCCGTGTGAGCGACTGGTTTGATATTTGCATTAACGAGCAGTGAACAGTTAAACTTTTAAACTAATAAAAGTTTGTCTGCCAACATTTAAATAAAAATGTTTCCCACTTTTATTGGTTTTTCTTTTTCTAATCACATTTGCTACTTGAAATGAGCTTTTATATTCATAAATATCAGCCTGCGTCAGCGCGTCTATGAGCGGACAGTTTCTCATGTCTGAGATATTTACGTCACTGACCTGAGAGCAGAAGGATGTGCAGCATGTTTCTCCCATTCGTGGCTTCATTCTCTGTAATAAACATAGTTATCATGATTGTTATTTCACCATATTTATAATCATTCACATAATGATCTTTATCATGATTATACTGATCTTGGTCTCCAATATGTGCAGAACAAAAACCGATGATACATTAAAATTATTACATTAAGTCTGTTCAGTTTTGACATTGAAACCTCTCATGTAATCTGTGACAACCATATTTAAATGTTTTAAACAAGAGAAAAAATCAGTGACCTATAACTTACCTGACTTTCGACTCAGTCAAATGAAGCTGAATTTAAGTAAGTCTGGTTTTGTTCATTGGATTAATTTCCCTATGAAATGAATGTTGCGGTGTGTTTTGTCAGCAGTGTAAAGAAGGCAGAAACAAAGGAAATCATTGGATGTCCTTCAAATTGTGCCATTAAATGTGTTTATTCAATTTGAAAAGTATACACATTTGTAAAAATTCAATTAACCTAAAGATGCAAATGGTATGAATGCAATGAGTTTAAATATAAAATCTAAGAAGGCACTGTGAGTCCTGTTTTCTTTATGACATATCCAAATACATACTTTGGTCAAGTAAAAACACAAACAATGAAAGTGATGCAGAGTAGAAGAGAAATTATTTGACGTTAACAATATACAGAAACTGCAACAGAAGAGCAAACAATACAGCCTTTGACCCCTAATGACCCTTCAGCTGTGCTGAATTACTGCAGTTTTCCCTCCAGTTAAAACCACCAGCTGGAGTTATTTCTATCTTAAACAACACTTCCTGCTTTTCCCTAAATTTACATTAAAAAAAAATTTTTTTTTCACTTTTCATTTTATTATTATTATTAGAAAATAGCGTCTCCAATTAACCCGACCTCTTTGGGATCCCTGTGGGAGGAAGCTGGAGCGCCGAGCAGAATGAGTGTGATGTCTCTGAGTTCGCCCTCCGACAGCCGGGCCACTCCAGGATGTACCTGCCTCTCGCGCTGGGATAGCCTCCAGCCCTGCGCTGACCCTGGAAAGGAGAAGGAAATGGATGGATGGATTACTGGTTTTAACACATTTTGGCACAAAAGGAAGAAAAGAGGAGGATCGGCGCGTTGGGTAATCTTCTCTGACAGTGAGAGCGTGAAATAACATCGACAGAGGAAACCTTCCACCTCTGCTTGTATTTGAACACCTCTAACAAAGTGCTCATTATTTTATGAGAGCAAAAGAAAAAGTATTCATTACCTTCATAAACATGAAACAATAATTTTGAATATAATGTAACTGAAAGATATAACATCAAATATTCATTTATTCAAATAATTTGTCATTAAGGCAAATATGTTTGGTATCAACTGAACCCATCAAATAAAACACATTTGTCTAGATTCCATTCAAATGAACATTTTACATTATACTTGTTACAGAAACAAACCCTTACTGATCTGAATATTACTGAATTGTTTTAAAATGACACTCTGAGTAATTTCACATAACTCAAAGGGTCGTTATTAAAGGCATGTTATTGCTTTTAGTCACAGATTTTACAACATCACAACAAACAGTCGCCTCGAGGCGCTTTTTATTGTAAGGTAAAGACCCTACAACAACTACAGAGAAAACCCAACAATCAGAACGACCCCCTGGGAGCAACACTCGGCGACAGTGGGAAGGAAAAACTCCCTTTTAACAGGAAGAAGACAGGGCAAAGACACGCTGTGGAAGAGACACAACCCATGTTGGATGTCACAACACTATGAGAATCTATCAGAAACTTTCATAAAAAAGAAAGAATTACAGTCAAACTGGAGGACGACCAGCACACATCTGAAGTCTGTAAGCACAATATGACAAAACTGGTATTTTAGTACAATTTTCTTTGTTGGCTAATCCGTCCACTCTGACCTTGACCGTAAACACTCTTTATCACCTCACAGTGCTAATTATTAAATCCATTACACACTGAACCATAACAATGGATCCTAATAAACTGGTTGCACAAGTAATGTAATTTCCATGAAAGCACAGCATCAAACATCTTCACAGGAGCAAAATGATCTACTACACACCATAAGGAAGACTTTAAGATAAAATATTAATCCCATCAGGGGAACTTTACAGTTTTTCTTACTCTGGTGCACAGCAGTGAGGTCATTCATACGGAGAAGGAGCGTAAATAAGAGAGCATGTATGATGGTTCAAAGAAGAGGTCACATGAGTGATTACATGCAGCATGTTTTGGATTTGGTTTGTGTATGAAATCAGTTTTGACCTACATTTGAATGGAAATGGTTCAATTATACTGAGAGTGAAATAGAAGATACTGGTAACTTTGTGTTATTCAGGGACTTTTAACAAATATGGCGACTCAAAGTTTTGGCCTCTTTAAGTGAGATTTATGTCTTCAGAGCTGCGTGGACACAAACACAACTACAGCAAACAAGTTTGTGCAGCATCTGCGACATCTGAGGAGCCTGTGGCAGAAGATGGTAACACCTTCATTTGTTCTGCATGGACAGAATGCTGTGCTAAAACCAGAAATCTATCTTCACAAGCATATTTGTGTAGAAATTCTATATGAATAAACCCTTCATAGATAGATAGATACTTTATTTTATCCCGAAGGAAATTTAAAATTCCTCTTCCTCTTCCTCTTATGGATCATGTTGCCATATGAGCAGCAGCTTGGGGCATACTAAGGTACTGGAGTAAGTTTTGCTGTAAGTATGATTTTCTCTTAAAAGTCATCATGGCTCTGAGACCCAAACTAATATTAAGTGAATCATAATAAAGGAGGAAAATCCGAGAAACACTAGAGACACATTCTCGCAGTTTACAGCTGAATAGTGTAAAGGAATTTACTACACAGCTCCTTCCTCACAGTCCTGCATCAACAATTTCAGATTTCATTTGTGATGCAAACAGACTCATGCATGAACAAGTTAGCAATATATATATATATATATATATATAATTTTGGGATACATATTGACATTTGGACCAAGCAGTGACAGAGAAAAGAAGAAAAAAAGTCTAATACATGTGCATGCTTCTTGCCTCAAACAGCCCCCTGCAGACTGAGGTACTGTAGGCATGCAGACACACATAAATCAGAAGTCCAGCCAGGCAGATGAGGCGTATTTCACACTCAAGGAGTGGCCTACTCTGTGCAGCACCAGGGGTCATTAATCTCTAGGAGACAAGCCCTCTGGCCTGGAGCTGGCACAAGCAGGCATGAAGCTGGCTGAGCCCGGGCCATGAGCCTGCAACACTAACAGTGTCATTGTGTTATCAGTTGTCAGAGTACAGAGCTGGGGCTGCTGACCTAGATGCAGGTGTACCCCAGCCAAGAGCACCAGAGCCCGGGAGAGTGACAGCGCTGATGTTTGAGCTGGATCTGGACTGCTGCTGGTCGTATCTTGAAAGAGAGATAAAACTGCTGGGGGGAGGAGTTGCTGTAGCATCGGACTGCTACCCAAGGGAGCATTGCTGGGCTCATTATTCAAAAGAAGTCACATGCATTATTTACTCTCCATTACTCTTTTAATAAATAATCTCTGGTTTTTGCTTCTTGTCATGTGACCAGTATGAGCTCTGACTCCTCTCCATTCATTCTCTCCTCACTTTAGGAAGAGCAGAGGAGGCCATCACCATCGGTTTGTGAGCTCATCTTAATCCAGATGCTTTTATCAACTGAAAGCAAAGTTCAGCGTTTTTTATAAATCTCAGGTGGGGGCACTCGCCTTTTAAATAAAAGCTAAGTACGATGAACCTGAAGAAAGCATGAACTGCTTCAACACTCTGACCAAAGCACATAAAATAAGAAACTAGTTTTAATCAGGCTAAAGAAGAGCTGTGCCTTAAATGTTGGGAATCGAACCAGCGATGCCTGAAATGAAAAGCTGTTTACAATGTGCTAATACACATTTAATCCCACTGAAGGTGAGACCACAGAGCAACTTTCTTAAGGCGATTCAGGTGTTTGTGCTGCAGAAAGGTCAAAGTTCGGCGTGAATATGTGACTCGTGCCCGGGACTGTGGTGTCAAAACTGTGGCACACAAGATTTCCATATGGTTTTCATGTTACATGCACAAACAGCCGCCAAGCATTAATGCAGAGATTTGAACCAGCAGCAGCACGTTATTCATCTGGTGAACAAAAAAAGTTCCAGGTAACATATTGCAGCAGTGACCTTTTGTCTGTTCACTGATTGCCAGCTTTACATTAGTAAATAGTGGCCATCCATTTTTGACTGCCTAACTGGGAAATGGAAGCAGACACCCAGATGATCCTCTCTCCACTCACAACCTCCAGCTCTTCTGCAGGGAGCACAGAGATGCTCCCATCATGCACTGTGGGTGGACTTTAAAATATTTGTAGGACGACAGCAGAGAAGCAGAAACCAGAGTGATCTCTCAGACAGCACAATGCCTGCGTCTCATGCAGAAAGCACACACAGTACAATGAAGTGGCAGGGGAAATTGCAATGGCAGGCAAAGACCAGCAATTTACTCCAAAATAAAATCACTTTGGCAGCTTCTCACATTCTGTTGATTTCAAAACTGGAGGCAAATGCCACCACACTCGCTCCAGCTCCAGGTGTGTTTGCTCAACAGTGTTGCTGCCAGAAGAGCTCAACAGGCACAGCTGGAGCAGGTTTTTAAAGTCAGGAATAAACACTTAAACTGCTGTTGAAAATGGGAACGATTAATCTGAATTCAATCAGAGGATCTCACTGACCAGTGGCAGCTTGTTCACGTCTCCAGCTTGCACCCACTGTGGAACCAGGAGTCAGATGTTACTTATTTGTAGTATGACAAGACTGATACAGTCTCCTGTGTATGCGGTGGGGAAAATAAGTATTTGATACAATAGAAAACAGAACCTAATATTTGGTACAGAAACCTTTGTTTGCAGTGGCAGAGGTCAGATGTTTGCTCACTGCAGCAGTGATTCTGGCCGTCTCCTCCATACAGATCTCTCAGGTTTTGGGACTGTTGCTGGGCAACACCGAGTTTCAGCTCCCTCCAAAGATTTTCTCTTAGGTTCAGGTCTGGAGCCTGCCGAGGCCACTCCAGGACCTTGAAATGCTTCTTATGGAGCCTCTTTAGTTGGCCTGGCTGCGTGTTTTGGGTCCTTGTCATGCTGGAACACCCAGCCGAGACCCGTCTTCAATGCTCTTACTGGGGGAAGGAGGTTGTTGGCCAAAATCTCCCTTCAAAAAGACTGTGTCCTGTCCCCTTTGCAGGTTCTACTCATCATTCGTCTTCCTCCAAACATGGCGAGTGGAGTTAATACCAAAGATTTCTATTTTGGTCTCATCTGCCCAGACGACCTTCTCCCATGCCTCCTCTGGATCATACACATGGTCTTTGGTGAACTTAAAATGGGCCTGGACATGTGCTGGTGTGAGCAGGGGGACCCTGCGAGCCCTGCAGGATTTTGATCCATGACAGCTAGTGTGTTACTGACAGTAATCTCTGAGACTGTGGTCCCAGCTCACTTCAGGTCATTGACCAGGTCCCCCTGTGTAGCTCTGGGCTGATTCCTGACCTTTCTCAGAATCTTTATTGCCTTGCATGAAGCCCCAGACTGGGGACGATTGACAGTCATCTTGTGTTTCTTCCATTTTCTAATAAGTGCACTAAAAGCACTCATGAAGCTGCTTGCCTGTTGTCCTGTAGCCCATCCCAGCCTTATGCAGGTCTACACTTTTGTCCCTGGTGTCCTTAGTCAGCTCTTTGGTCTCGGCCATTGTGGAGGGGTTGGGTGTGATTGATTGAATGTCCATACAGGTGTCTTTTATACAGGTAACGAGTTCAAACAGGTGCAATTAACATGAGTCCAGAATGGGCTGACTTGTTAAAGAAGAAATAACAGGTCTGTGAGAGTCAGAATACTGTTACAATCCACGAAGCACAGGCCAAGGAGGAGGAATGGCAGCAATCTTCCACTGCAGCTTATTAACCCACCAAAGATCCAGAATGTTGATTTATTTTAAAGCCTGACTCCTTGTCCGTCCTAACTCTGAAACTCATACAACTGTTTTATTTATTATCCACCATCCACCTTTCTCTCCTTTACTCAGGTGTTTTCTTATCTGATTTAGTGATTAGGTCATATAAAACAAGTATCTGTGTAGATGCTGGAAATGACAGCCTCAGCACTGCATGTCATCTATTATTAGACATTATTATTAGTGGGTAATTCTCTCAAAAATCACCCACCACTTTAATCATGCACGCGATCTTGTTTTGATAGATAGCAGTAAATATTTAACAATATTCCCCGAAGTTCTCTTTTGTCTGATATTTTCTTAATAAGATTTAAATTTAAAATAACGGTTACACAGCAGTGGTGTATAAATTTCATTACAGCAAATGTATTTCTGTAATTGCTGTGGTGAAGTTTAATCTCACCACTATTATCTTCAGTTCCATGTGCCACAACAATGAAGAGTAGCTACCTAAACTCTACTCCCACTGAGCTTGATTATCTCATCAGTAGTTTTACACCCTCATTGCACACAGCTCTGGCTGCTCAGATAAAGAGAGCCTCGAAACACAAGTGCTTGACTCTGATATAACACACAAACTAGCAGCTTAAAACAGAGAGCCCATAAGATCTTCATTTAGCCTGGAAAAAGAGTTTGTTGCACTATTAGCAAAAACTCTATAAGAGTCTATATAATAAGAACCCCAGGTTTCTTTTCAGCAGTGTAGCCAGGCTGACAGAGCTCTGACTCACTGAGAGATACAGTGGCTTGCAAAAGTATTCATACCCCTTGAACTTTTCCATATTTTGTCACATTACAACCACAAACATGAATATCCATCCATCCATCCATTCTCTACCGCTTATCCCGTTCAACCTTTCTCAGGCTTAAAGCAAACAGGTCCACCATAACAGTAAAATGTGTTTGCAGAAATGTGCTGCGTAGCATCAGTGTTGTAACTCCCATCTCTGGTGTCATACTTTACATGTAGAAATTGAAATTACACACAAATGGGATTATGAAATGATCTGGCATGTTGAACAGCAGGACACAGAAGTGAATTTCAGTTGAATTTCTCGATTCTTACTTAAAGTTGTGTAACCATCTTTGCAGTAAAATTATTGTTTCCTACTGGCAGAGATGTGCTCACAGATGCCTGAAACTGAAACGCTTTAGTAAAAAATTATAAAGGTTCATGGGAATGCATCCCTTCATAATCTAATACTAAAACAACTCAATATGAGCCTTCCAAAGCCATTTCATTCATTTGTCTATATTGTTAAATCCATGATTGTTGCATGTGTGTGACTGATGAACAATGACTCACAACCAGCTATCAAACCCCTTCAAGTCTCTCAGACAGGTTGGAAAAATGTCACAGAATGAAAATGTTCTGCACTTTAACAGAGTCAAAAAAGAATTTACACAAGCACTTGTGGTATAATTCTCACCACACATAAAATGTTTTAGCATGACACTGTCACACCAATTTGCCTGTTCGCTCCTCTTCCTCGCCCACCTGCTCCCTCCCTCCCTCCCTAAACAGATGGAGGTGTCAGTGGATTTCCACCCGAGCACAAGCCAGGGTGGAGCAACCGCACTTATTTGCATGTTGGGGAGCAAGGAGCTGTCTGTGCGGGTCACAAAGGCTCCTCAGCTGACCCAGCTGTGTGGTCTGTCTGCACACAGAGGTCAAGGGCAGGTGAGCGGTGACAGGGGGAGAAGCGCTGCGCTGCTTGGCTATACCACAGCCACTGGATGCACCCTGTGTCCTTGCTCTTGTCTTATAGACCTGATAAAAATAAAGCTCTGCTTTTAGCTTAAAGGTACAGTTTATTTCCCCCCAAAAAAATCTTGCCCTTGTTTATGCTGTTTTTAGTTTAATTTTGCAGCAGAAACTGTCCGCCTGCATCTGCCAGTAGAAAACAGGCTCTCAGCTGATACTGGTTATGTAGGATCCATTTGAAGCCATCAGTCAGAAACTGTCAGAGTTTCTCCCCTACTGAGTGACAAATGTGAAACAGTTAGCATCTGCCATTGTGCACTCACATGTGAGAGGAAAATAAAAAAATGTTGCAGAGTTGTTAGTGAAAACTACTTCATAAAAAGAATTAGAACTTTTAACAAGCAGCCAAAAACTAAACAGAAGCAATGTGAAGCGACGCTTGCTGCGCTGCTGCGAAGTGTAACTAACCGAACTCTGCCTTTAATGTTAGAACAGGCGAAATGAGTTTGACACCGAAGCACATTATAAATGTTGGGCACAACTTCACCAACCTGCAGAGTACGAGTCTGAGGAGACAGAACAGGACTTGCAGTCGCAGCTTTGCAGAGACTCTGGCGTCGTCCTGCCCTCTTTGCTCTGAGCACACAAGCTGTCAGAAAACTCAACCTGCTCCGGGTTACAGACATTTCCTTTAAACTAGCACAACCTATAAATACACCCTCGGGCTTTTCAATAATAGTCCATATATATATATATATATATATATATATATATATATACAGTTTTCTCTTTCGAAAAGAGTGTGTTAAAAAAATATGAG
>VOQJ01045346.1:0-21788 GCA_015052665.1 Apistogramma diplotaenia | reverse complement strand
GGTGGTAGTCTTCCCCAGTGAGGCACTCACCTCGTTACATCAGATTTACAAACATATGAACCCTACAGAGCAGCTTATTCACCATTTGATTGGCAACAGTTAACGTGTTTTGTTTAAAATGTCATATCAGTATTATTTACATATACAAACTAACGTAGAAAAAAAACTTTTAAAAAAACGTTATTATCTTCATACCTTTACTTATAAATGAAGTCCATGCGCCGCTCCTTTTGAAGAAAAGCATCGATAACTTGTTTGCTAACTGTTTACTGCATAGAAGCTTGCCGTCTAATTCTATTATTCTGCAGCCGTGAGTCGTAAGAAAAATCCCTGGGTTCACCGGCGCCCCCTGACGTGAGGCACGAGCACTGCGTGCCTCACCTAGTGCATTTTTGCATCAGTTTTATGATCGCTCAGCACAAGAATACATTACACACATACAATTGTTGATTAAAAAGCACTGCATTATATACACCAGCTAAAATATAGAAATTGAATTCATATAGTCGAAGTGTTCGAACTTAATAGCGACATGCAGAGGGACACTGCATAGCATGCCAGCACAGTTAGTCATTACGCAATCCATGGTGAGGCTCAGCGGGCTGGTGCCTCACCCCTTGTCTCTTCTTGGTATTTGAATGGTAAATGTGAAAATTCAGCGATTTTGAAAAAAAAAATCTAAAAATGAACTTCCAAATACAAATACCCTGACTGCACGTCACTGGAGCTAGATCAGGTGACCCTTAACCCTCCCTTAGCTATGCTGCTATTGGCTCAGGCTACTGGGGAGCTCTGATTCTGAGTTCTTCCTCCCCACTTTTGCCTTGAGGATTGTTGCTCATAGGGGATCATTAGATTATCTCTCTTTACCTTACAATATAAAGGGTTTTTTGAAACAACTGTTGTGCAACTCAAATAAAACTGAATTGAATTCTGTATCATGTTTGGTAAACGGTGCCACTGATATTCATGTGCCTGAACTTAAGTCTTAGCAGGCAGACAAACAATGTGCATATTTTGTAGTGTTTAAGTGAGCAGGCAGTTACGAAACAGGTAAAGAGGCAACTGGCAGGCAACAAAGGCACTGAGCTTGGTGATACCACAACAATAGCATGGCCAACTTTCTTACTGATACCTCAGGCAGAACCATGTAGTGTGCAGTTACACATGTAAACCCACGCAATATGAAACAGAGCACCATCATCCAGCATCCTGCACTGTACGAGAGCACTATCAAAGGCAGCACCGGTGTAAAATATCAACAATGGTATTTCCAATACAAGCACTATTCAGAAATGAAAGCTTTAAAACCCTCAAAATCAAATTTAGTCAGGGAAGCTAGGATACAAAAAAATATTAAAAGGTAATCAAAAATATTGTGTAAAGCATACTGAAAGGGTTATTAACACACAACAGCATAGAGTACCCAGCTTCATTTTGCTACACAGTGACTGTTGAACTGTCATATATTGATTCCTTGGTATCTACTCTCACTTCTGTAGTGGTAAAGCTGAAATTAAAAGCAACAGGAGGCTTGTTCAGGGACCAAATGTGAAAATTACACATACTTGAGAGACACACTGTATTAGCGTAGTGGATGCTCACTGAGAATAATCTGCCTCCCTTCCTCTAAATTTCCTCTGAACGTTACCAGGGTTACAGCAGTTCTGAGATTTCACACGCACTGCTTCAGCTTCCATCGTGTGCCAGTGAGGCTTTGCTCTGCACACGAACAGAGCACAGTGTTGCATATGAATTGTTAGTTAAAGCAAATCGCTTGTAACCAAGATGTATCCCAAATGGACTGCACAGTGGAATCAAGCAGTGGAGTATTCTGACTCACAGGGAAAGCTAGGTTTTCAACGTGGATGCATTTATGTGCAGAGAAGCATCTGAAATGGCCACCACAGGTCTGGTTTTAACAAAGTGCCAAGATAAAAGGCAGCAAAAAAAAAGAAAAAAAAAGAGAGAAAGCGAGAGCGTGTCTTTGTCTCTTCTCTTAACAGGCCTGTGGGTTTTGTCTGTATTGCAAGGTGAAGCACAGGGCATCCATGCTCATTTATTTGGCTGTGCATCATCCAGAGCCATTGCAGGCTATTAATTATAGATGGCTAATATAAGGTGGCAGAAATACCTCAGAGGTTTGTCATCATATCCAATCCTTCTTACAACCAGAACAGACTTGACTGATTCCATGTACCGCACTTTATAGTCAAGGTTTATAAGGAAGTAAAAGCAAGTACCAATGACACTGCACCCGGGAGAGGCTGGAGGTTCATAACCACTAGAATATGTAGTAAAAAAAAAGAGTGAATGGACCACAAGCAAGATCCTCTCAATTTACTGGTTTCCTCCAGCATTATGAAAGCAGCTGAGCCTTTTATCTTCCTGAACAACATTTATAAGCTCAACAGCCATCATGAAGACTAAAGAGGTCTGTATGTAGGTTGGCATGTCTATGAGCCCCCTTACACCCAATGGGACTTGATTGGGTTGGAAAACACAGCAAATCAAAGACACTAGCAAGGGGCTAGAGGCACAGAGGCATGTGGAATTCCTTCTGGGGGCTGCAGAGACTCATTTAATCTCTCCATACCTCCCTGTCCTCAACAGCTGTTGGAGACGGAGGGGTTTAAGACGCCACGGGCTGAGACCCATAAGAGCAGATTAAGATGGAACAAGAAGGAGGAGGAGATGAGGGGGAGGATGGCGGGGGTGATTTTTTTTTTTTTTCATCACAAGTTGCAATGTTGCGGCCTGCCAATCATTCAGGCGGAGAAATGGGCGCTTGGATGGAGGTGCAATAAGGGTGTGCAATACTGCGAGGTCTTTGTGGGTCAACGTAATATGCAGCTCTCAACTGGCTGCCTCTTGGCATCTTTTAACAAACGACACGATTAAGGAGAATGTTTTTGGAGGGTTTGTTTTGCTTTGCTCTGTATGCAAAAGAGCTGCTCAGAATATTCATACGCTGTCCCGAACAGCTGAACACAGACTGCAGACCCAGCGGGAGCAGTTACAAAAAGGGGGGAGAGATATGCAAGAAGATGGCGTGGCATTTGGAATCGGTGTCAAGCTGAACTCAGCTATACCTTGCCTGCAGCCACCCAGTTAAATTTACAGTTGTATGTTATACATCCTATATACTGTTAAACAAGCTGGTTTAGCTGGTGTGAGCCATCTTGCATTATTTGCAAAAAAAAAACAAAACTGTAAATCACCCATTAACATTACAGCATTGTGTTGAGAAAGGAGATTATTTGAGGGCATTTCAAGCTGTGACCGTTGTTGCCTCAAACATTTCACAGTCTTAAGGATTAGAAACTTGTTTAGCCAGTTCACTGCACTCTATATTTCAGAGAATTAACCTAATCTGCACCATCTTACTATAATCTCAGCAGGACGGTACAAGACAAACAAACTACAATGACAAAGCACAGCATCACAAGAGCAAATCTACTTGCTTTTTGGGGGAGAGGTTATACTGTCTTCACCTTGTGTGCCCCAGTGCATAATCCTGATCAGGGAAAACATGTCGTGACTCTGCACAGATCCTGACATTTGCGGTGCCCAAAGCTTACAGCGAATTGCAGCACTCTTGTCTACCCTACTACCAGCCCTCCGATGAGGTAATTGGGGTTATATCACTTGTCACTGAGTTTAATTATTTCCCAATTCTTTCTGCATATTAAACAGGACTGGCAAAGGAAGATCTGGGGGTTTAATAGTAATGGGGTGTATGTTTGTGCTAGAAGTGAATATGGTCCTAACATGTGGGTTGGGATTATTACACTCGGGCCGTGGAACTTAAATTAAAGCAGCCAGCAAGGTCAAACAGGGTTGCTGGTGCAGTCACATGGAAATTATAAGTCTCCTTCGGTATTTTTAGGGCTCTGCATTTGGCAAAGATTTGAAAAGGTCAGGAATGAAGATCTAGGTTGAGATAGCTCTTCTTCAGGAAGAAAAATGAAACAGACAAAACCTTTTTATTTAGGAAAAACAATAGCAAATTTCAACAAACATCGGTTATTAAAGTATAAAAAAGAAACACCACATGAGACAGAATATTTGAAAGCACACATGGGTTGATGGGTAGAAGTGAGAAGTGAGTTTTCATTCACTTCTAAGAAATAAAACTTCTTTAGATATGATTCAACTCTCACTGAAGTCCCAAGGAGTGGTAATTAATTCTATGACAGCTAATCTGAAAAATAAACCTCAACCTATTCATGAAAGAAAATGTTTTTTATAAAGATTTTGACAACTGATGTATGATTTTTTTTCCCCACTGGTGTAAAAATGAACAAAATGAAAAGCTTCAATACTTCAAATCAAACCCACTTCCATTATCACATCCAACAGAAGTGAAATCCTCTCGCTGCACAGTGTGCAGTCTCTCGGTAGATGCGGTTCATATCCATTTATCTACCTGCTGAAAATGAACAGATGTTGATTTTTTTTTTTTTGAACAGTCTGACCTGTGCATTACAGTGTTGGCTGATTCCAGGTTTAGATCTTTCTAGGAGATAACTCTTCATTATGTGAAAATTCACCAGAGCTGCATATTTTATAACTTTTACATTTTCTCAGTAAAGTCTCTTTGCCTCTGTGTTTTGCTCGTTAATCTACAATGTGAACTGACTTTGAACTATCACTAAACTTACAGCAATCAAGAAAACACAGAAGATTTTGGGACCAACTGAGTTCATACATAACATTGTCATAACAAAAATAAGGAAACAGCAGAGGGGCACATTGCTGGCTACAGTTACAGTTACAGTCTGTTACATATAGCATTTTCTTTCATGGAGGAATTATCCATGTGCTAATCAATAACAGCTGTTGCAGTCCGCATCTAATTTGACTGCAGAAACCTTTTTTTTTTTGGTATATTTGAGGCTGATTAGCCAGATACCAGTCATGACCAGTCAGCTGAAATCCAATCTCTCTAACCCAAACTGATGAGGGGAACTGCAGACTTGAGTGGCAACTGTTAGCAACACCTTCAACATTATCGTTTGATCTATTGATCTACTTCAATGTGGTCGTAGTAATAATAAAAACAATCCTTAATCATTATCTCAAAGAGAAAGGGATATCTGAAGTGTGATCTCTACACGTCATTCGATCTATGACCATCTGCATTTAGTGACAGGCTTGAACAGCTCTTACTTGCTTCTCACAGTGTGTTAAAATTAGATGTGGAGATAAAATACCATGCCGGCTCATAATGTGATAAGCAACATGAGACTGGGACGGGGAGAAGGAATGCTGCTAGAAATGTAAATGAATTCATCCAGAGCCTGCACATAGTGATCTCCTAGTCTAAGAAGGGGAGCTTGGGCATATGTCATACAGTGTGCCAGTGCACATTCACGGATAAATTAACACACAATCCTCTAACAACTCCCGTCACATCAGTCATGGTGACGAATTCTTTGTGCTAAATGGGTCCCCGTGGAAGACGCCTTCGTCCTCTACCATGCCATGCCAGCAACACCGAGGGATCAGTTACCATTCAATCCCATCATCCACTGCATCCATCCCCACCCCACATCGCTCCCTCCCGTTCCCGCACAGCCTCCCTCGGCTGCTTCCTTTACTCGCTGTCATTCATGGTTGTGGTATCTGTTTGAAGTCATGAAAGGGGGGGGATGGGACTGTGAGGGTGTTTATGACAGGGTGACATAGTGTTTTGATATCACTGTATAAAGGATGAGTCATTTAGTGGTGTTGAATGAATCTGAAATTGGGGTGTTTTTTAAGAAGCATTTAATACTTTATTCTTACAATGAAACACACATTTTAGTGCCTCAAATCAATATTTTTTCCATGGATCAAATATCAGAAAGTGACAGCAGCTGGAGAAAAACCCAGAGAGAATATCACTGTTTAATGGATGTTCTGTTGAGCATTTAACAGTATCTCAGTTTGTTTTGATCCTGCAGGTTACTTCTATGATCTGTTTATGTTCCACAGAAACATATCTCAAAATCATTGCTAATGTACCTCTTGTTGCATGCAAATGACACTAAGGAATACTGGATGAAGTTATCGCCAACAAGAGTGCGCGCTTAGTTTGAAATAAATGAGGAGGAAAAAAAAAGGCAAAATAATAATAAACCCTGCAAGCATGCACTGGGATACCAGCTCCATTTCACTTAAGTCTCTTCTTCATGTCTGTTTATGAATTGCTAATTAGACTGTCAGTGACATGTTTGAGCTCTCACTGAAGCTGGTGGGATTTATTTATTTTGGAGTTGTTTTTCTTTAACTTCGCGTCTTTAAAAGCAGTTTTAATTGTATCAGCACCGTTCAGAAAAAGGAAATCTTGTTCAACAGGGCAATTTAAAATTCAGTGTCAGTTAAATGCTCTTCACAATAATATCGTCATTGACAACTTTCTCATCAAAAATGATACAAATCTAAAGTAGCGAGTCGCTTGTATTTGACAGACGCCTGTTTAAATGTCTTGTTAAATATCCAAAGTTGACTACCCCTTCATTTTATTCTTCAGGTTTGAGTTAGTGCTGATGCAACAGGGCTGTTTGACAATGGAAAAAAATTATAATCATGATTATTTAAGATTGTAATCTCAACTTTTTAACATGACTGTTCATCAGTGAAATAAGCATCATTAAAGGTGTCTTTTTACTGAGGATTTCATTTACATTTAAATATTTTCAAATAAATGTGAAAAAGAGGTGAAGGCGGTGGACATCCCACTTTGCAGGCTGCAGCAGACGAGGGCCAAGTGGTCTCACTAGAATGTTAACTATGGGTAGAGAACTAGATAGACAAAGCAGGCAACTAAATGACACCACTTTTGCGAACAACCCAAAGAATGAAGGAGCTGCAGCTGGCTTCACCTACAGCTTTTACTCACCAAAGGCCGCTCACTCTCTGCCTTCTTGGCTCACGCTGAGCTAAACAGGGGGAACATTTTTAGAGAGATGCACAACTCCACTGAAACAAGTTGTGTTGGATTTATAACACAAGAAGCAAAAGAGCAAATATGAATGACCACTGTAATAATGGTGAACGGAAAGTAGCTAGTACAACTTAGTCTTAAATGTGAAGGAGCTTTGAATTGGGAAAGGGTTGCTTCCTCAAAACCCTCACAATCTTACAGAAATAACTTTAATCAGTTTATTTATGAGTCTGACTTCAGAGGTTTTGGTAATCATGTCACAATGTAAGAAGCACCTAAGCAACTGCTGAAATATGGAAAAACAAGAATAAAACTGCAACTAAGTCCACCACGGCAAGAACCATAAGCATTCACATAGTCAGCCAGGTTGGAGACAAGACACTGAGTTATTGATATTCTAAAAATAGTGAACTATTAAATCAAGCAATCAACATGTGATTGAAGTGCAGACTTTCAGCTTTAATTCAACAGGGTTTTTTTTTAGTATTTTATGGGCTGTGTGGGAATTAAATCCATATTATATACAATCCCCCATTTTCAGAGGCTCAAAGGTAACTAGACAAATTAAAATAATTTCAAATGTAAGGTTTATTTTTAGTAATTGGATGAAAATCCTTTGTAGGCAATGTTTTAGTGAAGTCTAGAATCCATGGGCATGAGCAAATGCTGGAGTCAGACGCTCTGCTACACCTTTACTGCAACTGCTTTCCATAACTTCTTATTGGTGGGGCTCCCTGCCTTCCAATTTTGTCTTCACTAACTAAAAAGCATGCTCGACTGGACTGAGATCAGGTGGCTGACGTGGTCATTGAAGAATATCCCATTTCTTTGCCTTGAGAAACTCCTGGCTCGCTTTTAAAGTATGCTTTGGGTCATTATCCCTTTGCACTTTGAAACGCTGTTAGATCAGTTTTGTAGCATTTGGCTGAATCTGAGCCAAAAGTAAAGCCCTGTACTCTTCAGAAGTCATCCTGCTGCTCCTATCAGCAGTCACATCATCAATAAACATTAGTGGTCCGGTTCCACTGGCAGCCATACATCCCCATGCCATTACCATGTCTGACAGATGATGTCGTATGCTTTGGCTCATGAGCTGTTTCTCTGCTTTTCCATACTTTTATCTTCCCATCATTTTGGTACGAGTTCATCTTGGTTTTGTCTGTACAAAGATGTTTTTCTAGAACTGCGTAGGCTCTTTTCGATGTTTTCTGACCTTCCTGTTCTTGAGTGTAACCACTGGTTTGCACCTTGTTGTAAACTTTGCATTTCCATTCATGAAGGTGTCTCTTGATTGTAACCTTTGATTGTAGAATATGGTATGCCTACCTTCTTGTGAGCGTTCTTGACTTGGATGTGGTTGTGAAGTTGTTTTTGTTAGCCCAGTTACCTTCTCTGGTCTTTCAGTGTTGCTGGGTTGGCCAGTGCATCCATTTCTTTAAGAATGCACCATATTGTTGATTTGGTCACTCCCAAAGTTTCTGCTATCTTTCTGATAGGTTTATTTTGGATTTTCAGGCTAATGATGACCTCCTTCACTTGCATTAATGTCTTTGGGCTTCATATTGAGAGTTCCAAAAGCTACTAAATGCAAATTGGAATAAACTCCAAACCTTTTATCTGCTTATTTTGTCTTGGAATAACAAGGGCCATGAAAGTGCTTGTCAGTCAATTGTCCAATTAATTCTGAGCCTCTCAAATTGGGGGACTCTGCATGAAAATGGCTGCAATTCCTACTCAGTTAGTGCAATGCTTTAGTGAAGCCTCTTGAATCAAAGCTGGATGTCTGCACTTCAATCACATCTTAACTCTGACCGTAGTGGCTTACAGAGGCAAAATTACAAAGAAAAAAACGTGTTTTCTAAAACTTTGCGACTGTATGGTTCTCTTGATACCTGACTATACTATAGAATATAAAACTGCAGGCCATGATTATATGTGCAGTATGTAGTATAAGCTTCTATTCCTTTAGCTGACTGGATCTGAATAATTAATGACAGGCAAGGCTACTAAAATGCATTTCATGCTTAGATTTAGCAAAATAAAAAGTAGAAGTGCTGATTGTATGCTGGATTTCATTCATAGTTAAGGCTTATAGCTACTGTACTGAATTGGGGTAGAGCGATTATAGTGCTAAATCTGCCAAGGTAAGGCATTCAATTACCATGAAGTCTGAGACTGCTTACTGCCTCTCTCATCATTATTACTGAACCTTTTTTCCTGCCCAAACACTTGCTTTACTCTTTCTATACCCCCGAACTTGCACACACACACTGCACTACCCCCAGCGAATATTATGAATAATTAAATCAGTCCAAGCTCTAGTGATGCCAGTTGTCTCTTTCCCTCTATTTGTGCTCCCCCATCTTCCCTTTCTCTTCATTCTTCCCTATGGACCTCCAAGGCCTAATGCAGGGTCTGTACAGCTAGGTTGGAGGTGCAGAGTGAACGCCCATTATACCATCACCCAACCAACACCAGCAATCCACAGGCCGGCAGCATTATCAAAGCAGAAATGAAATGGGAGAAGAGGATGTCTGCAGGAACAGCTCTATCACCGTGGCTCAGATTTCCACACGGGCATGAAGAAGAGGCACATTTGACTTGCCTGGATCGATCCATGCCATTTCATACTATGTCTGTGCCTGCAGGCTTCCGTGATTCTCTATAGCGGTGCTGCCCGAATGACTTCAGTGGGCTTGCCTTAAAGAGTAAAGGTAACACCTAGACACAAACAGAAACTCGCACAGCAGGAGCTCAGAAAGGGCCTGTGCGAATTGAAGATTTGCAGGGAGGAAACTAGCAGAATAAGAGGATTACTGTTCCCCACACATGATGAAGAAAAGTTAGAACAGACACCATGGCAACAACAAAAGACATTTCAACTTTTTCAACACACTTGTCAAAGTAGGACACAAAAAAGCTTAGCCAAGCCTTTTCTGTTTGAGAATCACCAGCTACTGAATTTAGGCTAATTATGTGAATTCTAGTGCTGACTAAGCTTGATTTGTCCTATAGTCTCATTTGATTTGTCTGCTTGGCAGGATTATTTTTACTTTGTGTGTGTTTGTGTCTAGCATGTATATTACTGCAGTACTGTACATCTGGTTCCATGGCTGAAAGAGTCTCATAGCCACTGCAGCACTGCCCTCTATGCTGCAAAGCTCTGCAGCAGCCAGAATTGATTTCATCACAACCACAACATTGGGTGACACGCAGACCCTCATTTGCAGTGCTCCTCCAAGGTACACAGAGCTCCACATCTGAGACATCTACATTTCAAATAGAGGGAGGGATCCGAAGAGGGAAAACATGTGTTATTAATGAGCCAGCACCCAAAAAGTACTTCAGATAGGTCTCAATTAAGCTGTCACAAACTCAGAACAAGTCTCTTCCAATCACCAAAATTGCTTATCATGGGCTGGTACACTGTTACTTCCCATGCTCCAGTCATTTATCCCCTAGCCCTAGAAGAAGATTGCAGTGGAGGAGGCAGGAAAGACAGCTTGCATCCACCATCACTCTGTCCCAGCTGGACAAAGCTCCTGGCTTTCACAGTCCACAGAAGACCACTGCAGCGTGAGCCCTGCACATCAAAAACCCTCCCACACATAAAGCCTGGCATTGATGAATACGCTGGCATCTCCTGCACCACATTCATGTTCTGACAGTGTCCCTTTATATTTGCTGCCAGCTCTTAAGTAGGAGAGAAAAACATTTTCCTGTCTTTATTTGACAGCCTCTTCATGAGGCCATCTCACATGACCCCTGCATAAAATTTGCTGTCACGTTGCTCCTTGGCCACAGTAACAAGCGTGAAAATGGACACAAAGAACATGGACTGTTGTATTCTTTCTTCTACATATTACTCACTCCTTTAACAGTATAAAGGGAAGCGTACGGGTGAAACTTTTGTTTAAAATGTCGAGGCCAATTGCACAAACTAATGTAAAATTCCACTCACAGTATGTTATTATATGTGCTTAATACAAAATATCTTATTTTACATATTTGATCTAATATCTTCAAGTTTAATATAATGAAACTATATATATATGTGCATATATTCTGTTTATTCTTTTGTTTTATATATACTGTGTTTTTTTTGTTTGTGTTTTTATTATGTGTACTGCTGCAACAAAGACATTTCCCCTTGGGGATGAATAAAGTACTATCTATCTATCTATCTAACTGCTGAAATCCAGTTAGCCTTATTACACTCATCAGATATGTAAATAGGTACACATTGCTAGCACTGAGTTGGATCTCCTTTTGCCTTCAGGAGCGATTTAACCCTTTCTGGCACAGATTCAGCAAGATGCTGGAAACATTCGTCCATGTGACTATGGAGCAGTGATCTGCTCCATAGTCACATGAATCTCTTGTTCCACCACATCCCAAAGGCAAACTGAGATCTGGTGACTGGTGACCAGGTGAGTACAGTGAATTCATTGCCATGTTCAAGAAACCAGTTTGAGATGATTTGAGCTTTGTGGCAGGATGGATCCATGCGTTCATGTTGTTTACAACAGGTTTTGACCCAACCATCTGAACACTGCAGCAGAAATTGAGACTAATCAGACCAATGTTTTCCCCATCTCCTACTGTCCAATTTTGCCCCACTTTTCCATTCTTAGTTGACAGGAATGGCACCCGGTGTGCTCTTCTGACTCTAGCTTCCATGTGCTGTGCATTCAGAGATGCTCTTCACATACTTTGGATGTAACAAGTGGGTATTTGAGTTACTGTTGCCTTCCAATCAGCCTAGAGATGGTTATGTGGGAAAATCCCAGTAGATCAACACTTTCTGAAATACTCACTCTGGCACCAAACAGGTCACATTCAAAGTCACTTAAATCAGCTTTCTTCCTCTTTCTGATGCTTGGTTTGAACTTCAGCATGTCATCTTGACCATGTCCACCTGCCTCAGTGCATCAAGTTGCTGCTGAGTATATATCTGAAGGATTTGAGTCTTGTGAGTTGACCAGCACATATTCCAGGACCTCACTGCTCCTGACCAAGAGGCTATCCAAACAAGCTAATTTGTGAGACTCAGATATACTGGTAGCCAGGCTATATGTGTTTCCTGTCTATATGATAAGCTATGCTAATCCCCTCCTGCCTGTAAGAAGACTATTATTATAACCTGCGCAGGTTAAGAAAGACTTTCATTTAGAAGACATTCAGTGGGTGTTCAGATTATTGTTGTCAAAACATGGATTCCTTTAAATGTGTTTTTAGCTCTTAGAAAATACAGCATTATTAAAAAATGACAATCCTTTGTAAGATCGATCTCATTACTTCAATAAGCTGCAATTGCTTGTGTTATTTGTGTTGCGATTGTTTTTGTTAAATCCCCCAAACTGATTAATGTTCGCCCTTACCTTCCAAATCTCAATAACACATCTTGTGAATGCAAAGGAAAACTAAATAGTTTAGCTCAGCACAGCAGGAGAGCAAATATCAATGCAGTGGGAGAAAAGAACTTAAGTATCTAATACTGTAATGAGGCTCTTACATAAATGCCTGCATTTATACCCATAAGGATGTTCTGGCTCTAATCTAAAATTGCTCCTGGCTTTTCTTTTTTCCTTTTTTTTTTTCGTGAGTCCTTTCAAGCTCAGTTCCTCAAAGTTGGGAGAACTTCAATTTTTCATCTAAATGAAGTGAAACTACCAATTACAGCAAATACTCTCTGACATTTTACTTACTGAATAACTTAAAGCCGTAGTGCAGCTGATTAGTTAGTTAACTGTCAGACTCATACCACTGTCGTGCCATTCCATTAAATTCTGAGGCCGATCTGGGATAAGCTTTGATTAGAATAGATGCTGAAAGCAGGGGGACACAGCAGGGTTCAGCCCTGATATATCTGTTTAGGTTTTCATCTAGAAACAAGCTGACTTTGAGAAGTAAATCTTGTAACCCCGAAACATCTTCTTACAATCTGCGTTGTACTTAAAAATGTATAAAAATGTATACCTCCCCCATTTTAATGTTGTTTTATGACTCTAATAAGACTTACACTCTACTGTGCATCACACTGTGATTGACAGTGACTCTAAAGTTTCATGTAAGTGTCTGGGTAAGTAAGCTTATTCTGAAACCATTAAGTCATAACTGTAACACAAATACATGTAATATTAAAGAAACTAAAGTAGCATCCACTCAACGCAGAGAAAAAAGTAGGACAAAGTGCGCCCAGCAGGGATTCCAAGAGGGTAGTAATTGGCTCTGATGGTACAGCCCACCGAGCACAGCTCATGTGAGATCTGACCCCAGCCACTAAACACAACTAAAATGCCAGATGGCCTATCTGAGCTGCAAGACTGTTTACAACAATACTCCACTACTCCAATGAAACATTTGCCAGCTTTTCTCACAAAGCTGTCCCTTTTCAATAAATGAGACACACTCTTTCATTGAGGATTCAGAAAGTTTCCCAAAAATCCATCTAACCAGGATTTAGAGTTTGGTGGTTACATGAAACCAGTGAAGTTAGCCTATACGTAATGCTAAGATCATCAGCTTTGTGTTCTATTTACTAGAAAGAGTTTGCCATCCTCACTGTAAATGCTGCAGGAAAATAGAAATTAACTTTAATCTACTATCTCATCAAGTTCCAGCCGGATGCCTCTGTGAACAGGCTACATACTAAAGCAATTTACAGCTACTGTCCAGGTGCCTTATCCCACCTTGAACCAACTAATTGTGTTTCCAACTTCATTTCACACTTTCAAGCTCTGGTGCAAACATCTAATAAAAGACAAAACACAAATAATCCCTAGGAAAGGCTGCAAGCAAGTTAATATACTGAGGATTTGCAACTATAAAATATCTAAACACATTTATAACAAATTATTTTTTAATCACTGCCATTTTAATTCAGTTGCCAAAGCAGTGGATCAGTGTAGAAGAACTCACAAAGCAGAATGAACACAGCAGATTCCAGAAAATCTAGATACTTTGAAGATGTTTTTGAGTTTGTCAATTCAACATTACAATCCTGAAATGGACTGTCAAATAAGTGAATTACTGACCCTCCACTGGGGGGCAAATGGATTCAGATGACTCAATAAACACTGCAATGTCAGAACGAGGCGTCATGCTTGGAGAGCATGATGAGTTCTCAGTAGGCTGGGCAAGAAGTAACCTATGTTTAAGGTGATACAAGAAACTGCCCCCGCTCTGGAGCGACTTTGCCATCACTCCTGACCCTGCTGTCGTGGTGTTTCAGGAAGCCACCCACGTCTCTCCAGAGCCTTTCGTAGAGGAACAGAGATGTTGTGGTGGTTTCCTGCTCCAGTGCTCCTTCCCTGATGATGCCACAATATTGTCTTACCCGGTAAGTCTTCTAGGAGACTCTCCATTCAACACCACCTGCAGCAGAATCACTGAGTATGGGAACAGACCTGAGCCAGGCTGCAACACACTGCAGACAGGAACTGGCAACCCTTCTGGGAAGAGGCCTTATCAGAAGGGTTGCCACAAGGGTTAGTAGTGTGTTTATGGGAATTTTTGACAGTTCTTCTAGAAGCACATTTGTGAGGTCAGACATTCATGTTGGAGGAGAAGGACTCGCTCACAGTCTCTGCTCTAATTCATCCCAGAGGTGTCCTGTTGGGTTCAGGTAAGGGCTGTCAGGTTCTTCCACACCAAACTGGTTCATCCATGTCTTTATGGACCTGCTTTGTGCACTGCGGCACGGCCATGTTGGAACATGAAGGGGCCATCCCCAAACTGCTCTCACAAAGTTGGGAGCATGCTGAAGCATTGAGAGCTCCTTTCACTGGAACTAAGGGGCCAAACACAATGCACCTCAGCATCTGCTCTGCCCGCTCTGTCATTTTATGTAGCCTTCCACTTTGTCTCTCCTGTCTGCTTCTGCCAAGCTGGTCCACTTTTCCTGTTTCATTTGGAACATTCACCTCACCTACTCACCTGCCTGATCACCCTCCGATGTCCTCTGCGCCTACAGAAAGACAAACTAGTGGCTTCTCCCTCAGGTAATCTCCATCAGCCTTCCAAGTACGCTCATGCATATTTATTCACTCTCACCAACTGAACTCATGTTGTAAAAAAACCTCTCTCTAGATCTTTTGGTCTCCTTCCTCTCTACTCTCTCCCAGAATCTCCTCTCCTGTGGTCAGACCTGCACCCAGAGACATCACAGAATCCTCTCTCATTATCACAAATCTCCTCAGTAAAATAAAGACTGTAAACTCAACAATCTAGTCTCTTTGAGTCTTGCGTTTGCATCTGCCAGTAATTATCGGCCCACTTAGTCCATGACACCGCTTGCCTTTCTCGTGGTTGTACACTGGTCTTATGCGCAGCTCTGTGGCATCAACAGAGCACACTGTCAAATATGGGGAAAAAACTGGTCTGTGAGCTAATCTTGTTTGTGTTATTGTTGGTCCTTTCACTTAGCCCCCGCTACAGAGAACACAAAAGTCATAATATATAAACAGCATCCTTGTGGTGAAGTGAAACTGAACTGTGGCTATGATGAGCTACATTTGTTATGCTGTATTTTGGTCTTTGGGGTTCGATTTTTGTTTTTTTAACTAAAATTTTGTAGCCCAAAATCAGACACAACTTCTCAACCATAAATTCCATTTTAGTCACCTACAGTAACACCTTATCTGCTCTCTAGCAAAAGACTGATTTCCACTTAAGGATTCCCCTGTTTGGCCTCCTAAGGGTTCCTCGTGGTTTCAAGTCATCTTCATCGTGGTTGTGTCTTACTCACAAGCCTCCTGCCAGGCCTCCTGAGGGTTTCTGCCTCGGTTGCCAGCCTTCTGCCAGGCCACCAGCGGAGCTTCGTCCCTTCATCCCTGCAGGCTTCCTCATCCCCAGGGTCGCACCCCTGAGTGGCTTCGCCTGCCTGCTCTGTCTGTGTGCTCTGTTCGGCATACCCCCTGAGAAGCTTTACCTGTCTGTTTCTCAAGCAGTGCATCAGCATGAGTTTCAGTGTGCTCCTGCCTCTAGGCCACCTCAGCCACCAAGTTCCCCTGTGTCCATAATGTCATATATTTAGGAACTATACCTTTGTGACCCACTGCAATAACGATTACGGTTTAAGTACAACTGCAGATAAAGCAATTTTTTAAGTTTGGTTCTTTAGTAACAACATAAGAAGCTACATTAAAATCGATATAACTAGCCATGCTGATTTTAAGATAGTACTTCTGGAAGTATTAACATTTACTCTAAAATGTCTTCATTATCTGGGGTAATGTTAATTACATTCGTTGCAGTCCTGTCACGTAAATTGCATTAATGTCCTGACACTGTTATCTAATTTGTTTCTGACTGATAAATACATTCAAGAATTATGTCACTTTATATAATATACATGTATGATTTTTTTTTAAAAACACATCTATAACTGAAAGTGTGAAGGCCTTCATGAATTTCATTAACATATGTGTCAAGGAGTTTATTTCAAATAACAACCAGCATGTTGTAAGAATGAAGACACTGAGGTTAATGAGGAGGGATGCTGCCTTTCTGTCTCCTACTGTATATTTGCTTTCAGTGTGTGGTTTGAGCTGATCGGTGCTCCTGAGTGACAGCTTCAGTGATTACAATTAAGCAGCTCTTATCCCTGGACATAATCAAGGCACGCCAGAATGCAGAGGGTGGAGTTAATCCTCCTGTGGCACAGAGATCCAAGTTTGGGGAGTGGAGCAGGGGGATGTGGCTGGTCTGCAGAGTAAGGATAGACAGAGCGATGGGTAGACAGACTGATTTGGTCAGTGTCTGACTTGGCAGCCAACTGATAAACCCCACATTAGAGAGGGAATATAAAGATGTACAGCTATTTCAATCCAGTGAGAGAGGGAGAGCAGGTGGAAAAAGGTGAAGGTTTTAGGAATATTGAAGAGAGGAATTTAATCAGCGCTCTAAGTTAATACTGTGCCTATGAAAAACAGCGAGGGCGTAAGAAAGGGGACTGGATTATCGGTGAGTCAGCGTGTTGCAGGACAGTCCTCTGGATAGTCCAATAACAACAAACTGAGGTCCCAACCAATTGGTTAGATTCAAAGGAAATCTCATTTAAAACCAATTCTTACACAAGTATCACCACGTGTCTGGTAGCACAGAGCTGCCTGCACTCACTCCTGGCATTTAAGGACACAACACAGCATCCGCTTGACAAAAAAAAAAAAAAGATTCCTACTATGGAGTATGACTCATGATTTCAGCAGCTGGGAGCGGAATGAAAATATTTTTACTGGTAAAAAGTAGAAAAACAAATTATTGTTTAACAGTTGGATTTTTGAAATTACTGATGGTGGTTTGTGTTGACCATACTAAGTAGTGGTGTTTGGAGGACTGCTGCTGTCTCCACAGCCACAGCCCTGTTTATTGCCTGTGCCTTCATATTTTCATTGCTGATCAAACAGAGCTATTAAGGTTGACTGCCACTGTTTCTGCCTAGCTGCTGTTAGACTTTTCTCAGCTTCTCAGCTGGGACAGAAACACAACACTCGTTAAACACTTTTAAAGCACAAATAATTGTGTTAATTAACTCTATTAATTATATTCTCCCTGTATTACTTGAACATTGAGCCTTCTGTGTGGGTTTTCTTGACAGATTTTATTTACCTTACAACACGTTTTTACACAAAGGTCAGCGTATTAAGCAATGAGGGGGTTATATGAACCATCACCTGACTCTAGTGGAAGAAAAGGATCTGAGCATATCTGGGGATTTGCTCTCTACATTCATAATGTCACTTCACTAAAGGTCCCCAGACCTGATTTTTGCAGTTCTGCGTCATTTAACAGAAGGCCATAGGAAGCAGACCAAACTCCTAGAAGAAAGACCCACAGCTCTTTGCAGCTCTTTTGAAGCCCTACAAGAATACATAAGTACAAATATTGCTCAAAATCTGCTTTAAGGTTTTGTCACTTTGCCTGAAAAACAAGGTTTACAAGGCTGTTTTCCCACTGCAAGTTATATGTCCATTATGCAAGTGCATTTCACATTACCGCTTCAATCCAGAGTGCTCACACAATTAATGTGTCTGCTCATCTCTTGAGAGATCTGAATGAATGCTATGCCAGTTTATGTTCTGGATACAGTAAGGCAAAAAAATTGTAAAAACTACACTTGCCTCCATTATTACCATCGTGATAATGAAGAGAGAGCTATGCCTGTCACTCACCACACAGCCGAAATGATTCCTGTGTGCAGGAACTGATTGGCTGATTGTTTCCTGTTTGGCGTCTTTAGCATTTCTGATAGATTTCTATTCAGGATTCTTTCAGTGCCACGTCTCCTCCCTCTGTAATATCTCTGTTCTCTTCAGAACAACCCGCTCTTTTCTATACAGTCAAATTAGTTTTGCACAGATCCTGTTGAAACAAAGCTACACTTTATTACCTTTACAGAACTTCTAAATTTAATCCCCTGACAGAGGTAATCGATACAATCCTAACAGAATTCTGTAGTCACACTGTGTTGACTCAGCCCAGACAAAGACATGAGTTATAGCCTTTGCTGGATGGCTAATGTGGAACAGGTGCCAAGTCAACAGACCAGTGCCAGGATGGGTGGCCGAGGGACTGTGGAGCTGCGAGGCCAGGGAGGTTGGAGGTGCATGTTAATCACTTCAGGAGCAGGAGGCAGTGCTCTGCAGGTGTCTGTCCCACAAAGGGCCATTCACCCTAAGTCCGGGCTGGCTTTCTTCTGACCACTCGCTATTACAGACCACTTCAGTCAGCTCGCAAAACACAGCTCATGCACGATCCACCTCAGCTGAAGAAGTTATGAATGACAATCATCTCGGTTTCCATATGCAGCAAACACACTCAGGAATAAGCCTGTGTTCTCCTTGAAATAATTCATGTGTGCTAGGATCGTGTCACCGATAATTACCTCTCTGTGTGACTCAGTCAAGAAATGCTGCGTACATTTTTAACATCGCTACTACTTTATGCATTAGGCACTCAAGGATGTGAAGTGCATCACTTCTGCTCTAACTGAACAGACAAACACACAATAACATTTCTATATAACTCTGCTGCTCTATAATTCCCATGCACAATCACTAATGAAATGCTACACTGACCATGAAACTATAATGAGACGGGTATAAGTCTAATGTGATTAACATAACATAGCCTCTCAATGTCAAACATTGCTGTAAATATGCTCACATTGACGAATAGGGTCGTTTAAATACATTATTTCTTTTCTGTTGTTGTTCGCAATGACACTGCAGCCACTTTAACAAGCACAAGATCAAAACTTCCACTAGTTTTCCCAGGAGGTTCAGGTGTTCATGTGCCTAATTAGTGATGTCATGTAATCTAGGATTGCTGCAACCATCTACATTCTTACATCAGAAAATAATTTGCGTGTGTGTGGCGCGAGGGGGAATACTGGAAAGTAGATAAAAAGGGTATCCATGGTGCATCTCTGGATTGCATTTCACAACAGGAAAAGCATAATTCTAACTTGCATTGATAAGTGTTGTGTTAGAAATGCTGCACCCCACTTAAACCCTTTTTAGGCTTAGCTTTAAAATGTGTCCTGGGCAGAATTTAAATTAAGTGTAAGTGCAAACACGCTGTGCAACCTTAATGTATGCTGATGGGTCTCCAACAAGGACGTGACAAGGAAATATGTCACCACTGCACAATGTGATGGTTTTTCCTTGTTCTTCCCCCACTTCTATAATTTATATATGACTTTGTCTTTCCAAACTCAAGAGTTAAGAATTGCTCATAGTGCTTATTGGTTACTGGAACATTTCATTTTGCTTACTAGCCCCCACTTAACAAAATTACTGTGACCGGGACCATTAACCTTCTAGTGGAAATGACTCAGGCCTCAGTCACACAGGCCTAGAGACAACTGACCTGAATGCATATTCCCCAACCAGTTGGCAAGTAATTGCTAGAGGATGCTGGCTGTTGCCATGTAAAATAAGCCGCATAGAGGGTGTAGCACAAAAAAACCCCTGCGAGTACTTTGCATAGAAAACACTCACTTGTCTCCAAACACTCAACAACTGTTCACAAACGGTGCAATGCAAACCAGATTTATTTAGAGGCAAAATGTTTCCCCTTAAGAGACTAGATCTCTGTTAAAAGTGCTCATTGTCTTAGATGCACAAAATGCAGGGGAACTGTTGTAAAATACACGTTTATTGCATTTGCTATTTGGTGTATTGCCAAAGAAATGAATGTATGGAGACGTTTCTTCTGTTGTTTACTACATTCCTTTTGCAAGTGTTATGATGTCTTGCAATGGTACAAAATATTGGCACAGAAATATTAATATCATCCATCAGAAATATCATACTGTGACTAAGCGCGTATCACATAAACCAACCTGCTCTGTTATGCGTGTGCCCCTATGACACAGTCAGGGAGTGAGGAAGGAGGGATGGATAGATGGAAAGCACAACATTCAGACTATGGACTCTAATTCATACAGTGCCATGGAGAACTGAAACAAACACATGATGTGACTAGCTTCCACATTAATGTCCAAACTGCTAATATGCAGTAGGAATACTACACTTTCACGCCACAGGAAACCCATTAAATTAGTGCCTTAATGCACAAACGGCTCTCGAGATGAAAACTGACCTCAGGTCTTGTTAGGCTCGTTAGAAAAATGCCATTTTAACCTTTATGATCTTTAAGTGCAGATTTTTTTTAAATGCATGAAAAATTTAAACTTTATTTCAAAATAACTTTAAGCGGTTTGATCTCTATGAACAGGATAAACAAGTGTCAGTTTAGTCTTTGTCCTGTGGCAACCATCTTTTTATGTTTGTCACAATATGCAGTAACTGCAGTAGTTAGCTTGTTAACTGGTGATAATGGTCAAATATTTGAACATTATTATTCCCTTCAGGAAAAACAGAATGCATAAATACAAGTCAGCACCCAGGGAAGTGTGTGATAACTTAAGTAGCAAAGGAGGAAAAAATACAAAGATTTTTTTTAAACATTAGCATTCATGGCGAGTCGTCTTGTTTATCCCCAGTTATTGTGCATTTTTCAGTTTTCACCACAGTCCTAGGTGGTGCAGAGATTCTCATTCTGTCCAGAGACTGCTCTGTGTGTGAGCTGCAAATATTTTTGTTCAAAATTGGCTGCTTCTTGATTACCAATGAGCCTGAAATGTATTCTGTCAAAGTGTAAATGTGCTGGCACAGAAGCATCTGAAGATCTTTTACAAATATGATTGTAAGCCAACCACAGCAAAGTCTTCTACGAGGACAAGGTCCTACGCACATGTAGCTGAGGCTGTAAAGGAGCATTCTGTTTGTGCTGCAAAGTGTATCACGCACAGCCTGTACACTGATATGCATTAATCAATCATTCAGGAAGTTTCTGAAGCAGCAGTGATCACCATTCTCTATAACAAAGTCTGAAATGCATAAATGAGTCAGAGCAAAACTCTGGCAAAAATCTCTAAAGACCTAAGCGAGAAACAAATCAGCTTTGTTTTTTCTGTCCCTTCCTTCTATAACTTACTGGTTTACATATCACATATGTATATGTTAAAACTGATTCATGGCACAGACCCCAGGTGCTCCTGATTTTGTCAGCCAGCTGAATTGTGGCACGAGGCTAAAATTATCTTGTATACATCGAAACATTCATTTCGACCTTCCAGGAACGGTGACACTATTTTCCATAGATACACAGGATATATTTCCCTTATCTGGCTGCATTTGCCCTAACATCAGCAATCAAACTAAGCAGTCACACAAAGCTTATCAACTCAATAAGTCAACCCAGGGTCCCCCAATCTAGCTGCAAGCACGTTCACTTGATAGCGGTGGTTAGCAGCATCTGACCAATCATAAACAGGTCTATAAAACTA
>VOQJ01045343.1:0-10790 GCA_015052665.1 Apistogramma diplotaenia | reverse complement strand
GTTGTCAAGAAAAACGTAAAATATAAAGAAAAAACACAAAATAAGGAAATAAACTGGGAGCTGCGGTAACAGGCTGCCTACTGTGGCGCCATCTTGGGGAAAAAAAAAATAACAGGCTGGTTTGAGGTTCTGATATGTGGTTCCCCTGACTTCCTCAACAACAGTTCATGGAAGTGTCCAGCTCAGCTCCTCTATGAAATCTAAATAGAAAGATGGCTGAAATTTATTCCAAACTTACTAGCTTTAGAATATTTTTCATGAGCTATAATTTACAGTGTATGTATATATATATATATATATATATATATATATATATATATATATATATATATATATATATATATATATATATATATATATATATATATATATATATATATATATATGTTTTTATATATATATAATATATATTTATATATATATTTTTATATTATATATATATATATATATATATATGTGTATATATATATATATATATATGTGTGTGTATATATGTATACAGTATGTGTATATATACAGTATATATGTATATGTGTCCCGTCCTTGTCACCTCGCGTGAGGTGTTGAGGAACCAGGACATACTGATGATAAGTGGGCAACTGGAACTACAAGGAAACAGCAAATATGGACACCAGACAAGAATCGGGAACCGTTGGAATACTGAATACTGTTGCACATGTATCCCAGTGACTGACATCAAAACAACTTGTAGCTCAATATTCCAATATATGCAAGAAGCAACTGCTATTGGAACTAGTGATTGACGAGGTACGGCACAAATGCTACGGCACAGGGGAGCCAGGATGACAGGTCATCCCCACATCCTGAGACTGGGTACCAAGCCCCAATAATGATAATAACAACTAGTATGCTGAGTACCAGAGCAGCTGACCTGAAAGATAAGATCATGGCTAAATGCCAAATGCAGCACTATGGGCAATCCCTACTTCGATCATCACTGAAACGAATCAGTTGATCTATATCCTTGACAAGCTTGGCTATAAGATGAACAGCCACAAGAAGCAGTATGGAAAACACAACTAGAGGCTAAGATCTAGGCAACACATAGGAAAGTTAGCCAGGTATCAGAGCTGCCGAAAGGTGTGATGAAGAAAGGGGTGCCTAGCTATACCTGAGGCCTTAGAAACTGCCAAGCAAAGCCTTGGCTATATATACAGTATATAGCAGTAGTTCAGGAGGTAGAGAAGGTCACCTACCAATCGGAAGGTTGACGGTTCGATTACTGGCTGCTCCGGGCTGCATGCCAAAGTATCCTTGGGCAAGATACTGAACCGCTGTTGCTCTCTGACGCAAGCGTTGGAGTGTGAATGTTAGATAATAAGCACAGCTTAGTTAAACATGGAAGTACTTGAATGAATACTGTGTGAATGGATGAATGTAAACATATTGTACAAAGTGCTTTGAGTGCTCAGAAGAGTAGAAAAGCACTATATAACAACTAGTCCATTTACCGTGTGTGTGTATTAAATTCAATACATTATTTAAAATCCAACTTTAAAATATCAGATACAAAAGTGCCTTTGAGCTGATTCCATGTGGAGTTTTTTCTCCATCTAAAAATAGACATTTACTCACATGCTCTACCCCTGTCACAACAACAATGACAAATATTTACCACTTATTTACTCTTGCTGTCATCTTCTTGAGTGTTTTTCAGTAAATGACTTGTTCTAGCATACCATTACGGGTGAGGAAGTAAAAGAGGACTGCTAAAGTGTATGTGTCAAAACTATTTTCTTTTTGCTTCATCAGAAAATGCCTGGAAGCAGTTTCCATGCTTACGTCTACCAGTTGTCATCTTTACTACATTATGGTTCATGGGTCATTTTGAGGTTGTATGTGTATCAGGCAGTTTTTAAAGTAAAGACCCTTTCTTTATCTCCACACTGCAGCTTACAAATCTGCACTGGAAAAAGGGGTCTTCTCAGCCCCCTGATGTTTCAAGCAGCTGCAATATCAGCAAAAAGAAGTGGATTAAATACACTGTTGTATTGATCAGTATTTTAGTAGATTAAGTGGAAAACCGTCGGGGTGTTCACGTTTTCCAAACCATCATCAATGTGTCGGTCAATAATCTCCTGACACATTGAGACTTCTGATGATCTATTTTTGGAAATGAAAATTATACAACTGAGGATATATTCAGGAGCTGCAGCCGCCAATGGGAAAGAGGCACTTAGTCATTTTAGTAAAATACAGGCACCTTCACCACAAAGTACACAACAATTCTTTCAACATCACTAATGTGTAAGGGATGCATCTATTTCCCAAATTTAAAAGCAATGATCTATGTTAATATTATGTGATGTGTGCACCTTGCAAATTACATCCAGTGGAAATGAAGAGCCCAGTAAAGAAGTAATTACTGAGAAGATGTAACTTACTAAACACCATCAATGACAAGTTACTGAGTTTGAGACTAATCACTGATGCTTTTTCAAATAAAATTGTAAAATATGTATCAAAATAAGTTGATTATAATATGTTAATAAGACATTTTAAATGTAAATACAATAACATGTTTATACCACAATAGTAACAATAAAATCAACTATATTTTTATTTTTTGTTTTTCTAAAAAAGAAATAATAAAATAAAATAACTTTGTTTTTAAACAAAAATATTTTTCCTTCGACCTTGTGTTTTAGCTGCCAAACTCAAGACACAGTTTATTTACTGTAGCTCTATATATGAAATAGTGACTATGTACAGATAATGTAATAAGAAATAAATGGCAGTGGATATTTAAAAAGTCACAACTTAAAAAAGTTATAAAAAAAACACTGATTGTGTTGCAAGTACTGAGAGCTTGTTTATAGAGGAGTCATGCCTTTGTGTTAAATGTGTGTATGTCATAACTGCAAGCCCACCTTAAACTCCACATCCTCACTACACAATGCTTTGATGCCCCAAACTATTGCGTATTGAACAGGCTGTTCAGTACGGTCAATTCCTTCTATGCATTTCCAGTACTTTGTTGTCACAGAGTGCAAATTTATCATTGAGAGAACAATAATCATCACCTCAATATAAGGACTAATAATCATACCCTTACTCACAGATGGCTGCAAATTCCTGGAGGGAGATTGCCAGAATTATTGTGATGGACATGGATGTGAGGGACAGTGGAAAGTGGAAAAACTTGAGGCAAAAATGTGTTTGTCTTTGAATTTTTTTTTTAAAACTAACCACAACAAAGAGTGGGGACCCAGGAGGGAAAAATGTCCCAGCATTTTATTGTTTCTGTTGGGGCTGGCACAGCATATAAAACAATGGACTATAGCCACAAGGTAATTAACACATAATGCACCGAGGAAAAGTACAGTATGCAACAGCCTCAGTGACTTCTGTAGGTTAGGTTGTAGGCTCTACAAAAAAACCCACGTAACTCTAAAGGGGATCCTAGAACATCACACATTCCATATGTGGGTGTTCCTGTCACGGTATGGAGCAGTGTAAAGAGGTTCAAATTCTTGTCCAGTATACATTCATTGACCAGGTGTGATCATTTGCATGCTGTGTAAAGCAGTGAAATGACAGCGCTGAGTTATGACAGTTAGTAGAGCTGGCATTCCTGGGAAAATCACACAATATTCTGCAGTCTGAGGTTTAATGGAATCTCTGCAATCAGATCCCTTTGATGCATCCACAAGGCCCACAGCCACTGAGACAGGAGGAAGAGCACCTTAAAAATGAATGAACTTGAAAATGAGAAGGTTAACATGATTTATGCTGAAACATAGCGGGGGGAAAGCTCATTGAAATGATGAGAAGCGCTCTTGGAATTCATTTGTTCAGTGTGACATTTGGCAGGGAGGAATGCCATTCATCTTCATCATTCATCATCTGTCTATTGTCTTCCAATCTATGAATGACAGGAGAGCCACCACCATTTGTATGCTTATAATTTCACTTGCTGTGGGCTGACACACACATAGCAATATTCTGTCAAATTGAATTCGAGGAAGGAGGCTGGTAGTATGATGGCAGAGAGATGTCACAGTTTCAGCTGCGAGCCATGCTCACATTTGAGGGGATATTTCTAGTACAGGCAATTTTGAAATGGACAATTTTTCCATCTTTTCGACTTGACATGTCTGTGAAGCCAACAGCTAGCATTTACAATTGGACCTGTTGGTCATTTTATAAAATAAACTATAATAAGCCTTTTTTACATTCACTCTATTTTAAAGTAATTTGACCAAAGTTTGTCCATCCATCCATCCATCCATCCATCCATCCATCCATCCATCCATCCATCTTCTTCCACTTATCCAATTCAGGGTTGCAGAATAACCAAAGTTATTCTTATTAAATAAAAAAATGGTCATGGTCCTGTTCTGGTGGCCCAGTGTAAAGTTTCTGTAAAGTTATGCTTTTTGTTATCTCGCTAGCTGTGTTGCTTTTTTTTCCCTTACAGTTTAAATTCGCCATTCGTTGTAGTTTTGGATTATGTTGTACTTATCAAACTTTCTGGTTTTTCTTTTGTTCTTGTGTTCCCCATGTCTTGGCCCTTTGTCTTGTGTTTAGCTTCACTTCCTGTGTTTTGATTTTAGGTTTTACTTTTATCTTGTTCCTGATAGCTTTAGAATTTAGCTCTCCTTCTGTTTTCCCTTAGTGTTCCTCCCTTATGTGTGAGGTCTGTTTTTCCTCAGTATGCTTGCTTTCTCACTGGTTTGGTCTGTGTTTCTGCTCCTCATCCTGTGTGCTTTGAGTTAAATTTTTGCTTAATTCATTTACAATTCAATTATATTTACACAGCACCAAATCACAACACCAAGCATTTTAGATTGTGAAGTAAAGATCCAACAATAATATAGAGAAATCCCCAATGACCCACTTTGGGCAAGCACTTGGCGACAGTGGGAAGGAAAAGCTTCCTTTTAACAGAAAGGAACCTCCAGGAGAACCAGGCTCAGGGAGGGGCAGTAATTTGCCTCACCCTGTTTGGGGCGGCTGTGGAAGAGAGCAAGAGATTAACAATAAATAATGCTCAAATGCACTGTGGCATATAAACACATAGAGAATTATTACTCAATAAGACTTATTGCCACTGATTTTCAGTCTAGTTCTTTTTTAAATCTCAGGCTTTTCTCCCTATTTCCTTTCCAAAGGTGCAGTCAGTCTTTTTATTTTATTATAGAAATAAAGGATATTGTAGTCATAAATATACATAGATTCGTGTGTAATTGTGTCAACAAATTAATACATTCTCATAAAATTACAAGTAATCTATTTTTATAATTAATCAATTTGTGAAGGTCACAACGACCCCCCCCAACCACCACCACCATATTTGAATACAGTGACAGTGACCCTCCCTTCTGACAAATTGTCTTTTATGTATGTGGCCAGCCTGTCGACAAACGCAAAAGGCAGAGGAGAACATTTCAATTTATGCCTGCACCTTCAGACTCAAGATATAAAGGATCATACCTATGTTTCAGTTGAGAAGGGATCCCCTTCACCAAAGAAGCAAAAATGCAAAGGAAAGACAACACCACCGGTATCTGAATAAAACTTTTCCTCCTCATCTCAAACATAATCTCCTGAACTGAAGTCAGGGCTCTAACAAATGAATATGTGAATTAACATGGTGATTTATTCCTGATGTTGCACCAATTACTTTTTGTCAGCAGTTTACACATGTAACATTCACTGCTAACAGCTTCTCATAAGCTAACATTATGCCAGATAATATTAGGCTCGAGTGTCCTGCAAAAATAAACTTTCCCTCTGATAAACACTTTGATTCCATTCTCACATCATTTAAGAGTTTATTCATTAAGCATCAGAGTTCAACAAAGGTGCTTGCTCTTCAAAGAGTTTTACTAATGTTTGCTAACAGTGGCTAACAGAGGCTAACAGTAGCTAACAGCGACAAAAGCAGTAATCTTACCAAGAGAAAAACATGTTTGTTCTACAGCAGACACTGTAGCTAAGATTATGCACTTGAGACACAAGAAAACAGATGCCATGACAACCTGCAATCTGCGGACATCATGCGGTGAAAATTTTACACACCGTACAGTAACGTTAAGAAAGGCTTCTTAGCAGCCACTGTTTTATGATCAGGATTTGGCAAACAGTAGATGGATCAACTGAAGGGCCATCTTTCAGGCCCCATATAAGATCTTTTCTGGATTTTTTCCAGCTTCTTAAGGGCATCACTTTTATCTGCTGTAGATAGTTTTGGTCTTCCACTTGTACAAATTTCTGGAAAAATAAGGTGACTCAAGAAACAAACAGAGTATTCAGGTACAAGGAAATGATTAAAAAAAATGATTAAACATGCAGCTAAAGAAAAACTTTGAAAGACTTTCAAAAAGGTACAGTACTGTAGATTAAAGTCACTGTATCATGTATCCCAAGTCCAGGTATCACTTGGCATGCTGTGAAAGTAGATAGTGTAGTACTTTCAATGTATGCTCACTTTAGAGGCACTGGAAAGCTGCCATTCTCTCAAGTCAGCCAGTTATGAAACCTGTCAGTCACACCTCAAAGGCACAAGGAATCAAAGAGTAGTTACAACGATCATCCGTTAACTTAAAAATAGAACATTTTGACACTTTAGGTTTAGACATGCTTCTGAAAACTCAAACAATTTACTCCACTATGCAAGGCCTGTACTCAGTTCTGATTAAGGTGGCTTAAACTAGTTCAAGTGGGACGCTTTGCTCAAACAACAGCGGTAGCCTGTGTGTACCAGCTGGGCAGAAAGGAACAGACACTCCAGTTAACAATTCTCTGATCAATCCAGTGCTTTCAGTATGCACCAAGCCAGCCAGGCTTGATGGATGCAAATATTCAGTGCCAGTCACAACATCAACAAGGATCGCTTTGTTGGCATCTGCAATTAATCTTCCACACTTGTTTATTATGAACAAAGTGCCTTTGATTGTGAATGTTTCACAAAAGAACAGACAGGCAAAGTAAAATTACTGAACTGGTGAGAGAGAAAGAATTATCAAAAGGGATCTGGCAAGAGTGAACAGTGACCAAGACTGTTTGATGAATTATTTGTCTTATTTGAATAACTTGTTAAATAATGCATTGCACTGTTGTTTTCTATGGCATCAGCACTGACATTCTTTGTGTTTTTCCAAGAATCTGTATGACAGGAGTAGAGCTGTGGAGCTTTAATAAACTTAGATATCCCACTTCTGGGAACAGTTCTGCTGACTTCCCTCTCACTCTGAAGTCATCACTCTTGCTTTCTTAGATATTCTTCTGAGTTAAGAGCCCGTTTTCCTTGCACTCAATATGTCAGTTCGAGTCCGGCATTTTGATGCCACAGACAGGTGGAATGGCTCTGAATAACATTGCAGTGGCTCAATGGCACAAAAATAAGACTATAAAGCTCTGTATTCGTTATCAGGGCATTCTGGCACAGTGAACATGTAAGATAATTATTTGTGACTTATTAGATTACAGATAAGGGTGATAACTGTGTTCATCTCTGTGTTTCAGTAATTGTTGGGCTGCAACGCTGAATTAAAAAAATTACTCCCTTGTCATGCATTCAGGGTAAAATTAAGTTCATGCACAACCCTTTAGCCACTTGTATAGTCTTAAAAATATTTGTGTTTCATGGTACCCGTTTCACAAAGAAACAGACTGGGATAGTGCCAAAGGCCTCACTGTTTGAATGGATACAGTGCTAAGTCATGAGCCACACTACACAACCCATACCATTTCTCTTATACATCCCTGTCCATCAGGCTTTATTTTATCAGGGCCCTGTACTGTGAAGCAAGTTTAATATTTCCAGAATATCTTTCTGTTATCTGGTTTCACTTACGCCAGCATCAGCAATCATGCTAAGCAGTCACACAAAGGCGGTTATCAACTCGCTAAATCAGGCCTCGGTCTTCCAATCTAGCTATGAGCACATTCACGTAAAAGTGTCATTGTTGCCACCCTGAAGAGGTCCACTGGTAGCCAAGTGCCATATTTTACAAATGAAGAGCAAATTATAATTTTAGGAAAGCACAAAGAGGAACAACAACAATTTGCACACATCGGGGTGCAAAAGACTAAAACATACATATAAATGTGGGAAGTGTGTGGCACAGTGATGCAGTGGTTAGTAGGTCCTGGGTTATTTATTGGCTTACAGCTTCTGAAAAGACTGCTGTTCTACAGATGTATACTATGCTGTACATATTACTTATTGAAATATACCAATTTGTAATACAAGACACTCTGGAAACACAAAGACTGTGTCCCTCCCCGACTGTCAAGCAATTTTTAAACAATTAGTCTATGTGTGCATTTGCACCCCAGTGTTTGTGTTTGTCTGTCAATGTTATCTGTGCTCTTCACATTTACATGAGGTGCAAAAGGATATCTTGGCTCCCCTTAATAATGCAACTTCAAAGTTTCTGTGTCATTTCCAGTTTAATCTTTTTTTTTTAATTCTATCAAAGAATTACGCTGACTCGCTGTGAATCGAACATGGGCTCATCTTCAAAGAAACAGATACACAAAACTAATTTTTAATCTCAATTCATGAAGAGTAAATTCATCATTTCTACACTTCTTAAGCAGAACCAACAAATACAAGACAAGAATATGTATGCATTACTTTTATCAAGGTCATCTGGTAAGAATAACACTTTGCATCAAAACCATTGATGCCTTTCAAAGGCATTCGTGAACCAGTATGATCACAGTGAAGACCAAATAGTTGAAACACTGGTTCTATTTGGAGAAAAGTCTTCAAGAAGGGAAATGCCTTTTGGCTTAGGCTTTGTCATTTATTAAACAAGAGGAGAAAACAGTTTGTTTTCATAGGCCTAGCCTGGTCAGCAGTTTGAGAGTAGGATGGTTTGCCTCAGCTTTAGCTTTCAGATCATTAGGTCAAGTGTTCAAGCGACCTCTGCTAACTTCTCCACAGAAATTAAAAATCATTATGCATATAAGGCAGAGGCGGAGCTTATGTGGGTAGCAAAGTCAAACATTTCGACTCCAATCTAGTCACAATGTCAGTTTGAAAACTGAGTCAATTTTCATGCATTTTTCACATTATACATTGCATACAATAAATGTTAATATCATAATATTGTCATGCTCGCCGATATTCTTTTACACTGTACATTTTATGGTTGAAACTAATTTAATGCATACTTACAGGGGCCATTCAGTGAGCTCCAGCTGTGATATTCAAAGAACAGCCAATTGCAAGAGGACCCTGGGGCACGCCAACCACACACTCGCCTAGGAACACTTACACCACGGCAGGATGTGAAGGATTCTACACTTTACATCTAAAACAGGTCACTTCACCCCCTCATGACCAGTTTCCTTCCATGAGCATTTACCCCGTTGGGTTTCCTTAAGGATTTTCTGAAAGTACAGTCTGTAATCTCAGAAGGGATTTCTACCTACTGAAGGTTGGATTTGACTAACACTCACCACAAACTTTGTAAGCCTCAGTTGGCTGCACAAAAGTTTAATAACTCCTGCATATCATTTAACTTCAGGCACAACTTTTTATGTATAACTTCTTAATTAAATATGGTCAGAGCTTGTGGGTCTGAAAAATGTAAACCTGCAGTGTTTCTCTCTGTCAGCAACAAATCTGGTTACAAAAAGAAGTTTATGGGAAAATAACTCTTCAACTCCATCAACCCAAGAACTTGATTGTCACATTTTGTAATGTGAAGTCATATTATACAGTAGCATGATTGGAAATGATGGTCTCCATTGGACCACAGAGCAAAGTGTGATTTAATTCAGTTCAATTACATTTTATTTACATAGCACCAAATCACAATCAGTCGTCTCAAGGCATTTTATATTGGGAAGTAAAGACAATACTACAGCGAAAGCCCAACAAACAAACAACCCCTTATAAGCAAGCATTTGGCGACAGCAGGAAGGAAAAACTCCCTTTTGACAGGAAGAAACCTCAGTGTAGCTAAAATTTCACAGAAATCTTTATATATGTTCACTTTTTAAACCATCAACTTTCCAGGTAAAGCAGATGTAGTTGAAATACAAAGCATTTAGCTCAAATGAGACAGAACCAAACTAACCAATGGGTGGAGTTGTGATAGCTACCCACGTCTTTCATCTGAAGTTGGTTGGGACAAGCAGGTTACCTCTGTGAGTGACTCTGTCAAATGCGCTCGTGGAAAATGTGAGCCAAAGTTAGAATTCAAGTTTGAAATTAAAATTTGTCAAATATGCAAGTGTATTAAATAGTGAAAAGACTTTGCACTTTTCCTCTTAAGCCAAATAAAAAAAGGGTAACCTTAAAATAGGTATGACATATCTAATGCATCATCTCAGCAAGCTTTGAATAAAAAGTACATTTATTTTCATGTCATAATTATTTGCTCAGCTTGCAGAGTGAGCAAATAGAAGAAGAAGAAGAAGAAGAAGAATAGCCTTTATTGTCATTATACAGCTGTACAATGAAATTGGAGGGCCACTCCCATTCGGTGCATAGGCTAAAATACAGAGTAAATAAAAGGTTACAAGATATGTACATTAAAATTGTGGTGGTAATATGAGTATATACATATAGATTGATATTCAGATATTGCACGTTACAGAAGTGATAGATATTGTCCAGTGTAGATAATGCTGCAGTTAGTGTGTGTGAGAGTTCAGGGTGGTTATTGCTGTGGGAAAGAAACTGTTCTTCAGTCTGTTTGTTCTGGCTTTGATGCACCTGTACAGTAGCTCCTGCCAGAGGGCAGCAGGTCAAACAGGTCAAAGCCAGGGTGTGAGCTGTCCTTAATGATGTTCTTGGCTCTGCT
>VOQJ01045341.1:0-16619 GCA_015052665.1 Apistogramma diplotaenia | reverse complement strand
CACTTGTGCTTGAGAGATTTTGCTGATGCATGTTTTGTGTGCAGTTATTGAGGCCCAGAACATTTTTGTGTGTAAGATGTACCGATGTAGAGCTTCAATCTGCAGATGCATGAATTTATTCTGCACAGCTCAATATATGTATGTGTGTATGTATGTGTGTATGTGTGTATGTATGTGTGTATGTATGTGTGTGTGTACCGGATGGCATGTGTGTGTTTTATGCTTTTGATGAGTGCCCACTTTTTCAACTTTCTCCCTTCCTGCTCTTCTTGACTTTGCTCTTCCTCACGGTGCTGTTTCTACTTCTCCCGCCGCGGTCTCTCATCCACCTACCTGCACCCCCCGCTCCCTCCCACTGCTCCGTCTCCACTCGGAATAATTCAGATCTTTTTGTTTGTTGTCATCTCAACATTCACACACACACACACACACATGCAGACAGAAAAGAGTCCGACTCTGTGAGACCCTCAGACTGTCTGAACACGAAGAACTGTACTCATCATCACCGCGCTCCGCCCCGTCGCCACCCTGCTGTCCTCGAAAGTTACCCACAGTCCTTTGCGGGGAGAGAAGCAGACCGCTCAGGTCCTGTTTACAGGTGAGAGCTGTGCTGCTTCCAGCCGATCGTCCCTCCTGCAAACACGTCCTCGGAAACTTCCAGCCGCTGCTTTCGATCACACGGGTTTTCCCTTGACTTCTGTTTGTTTTCCTGTATGTGCTGACTTTTGGGTTTTAGGCAGTTTCTGGAATAAATTTGGGAGGTTTTATAAATGTAATCTTTATTTGTCTTCATTAGTCCCATTGAGATCAAGAATCTATCATTAAGCAAAGTGTAAAATCTGCTGAATAAAGCAACACATTTGTATATTATTTAAAGGGCAGTTTTGAATTTGTAGACACCACTAAGATAATTGAGTGCATAAAACACCCCGGGCTGCGCTGCATCCTGTGGATGTCAGGAATCACCAAGTGATTCATCTCAAGCTTCAAGAACTATTTTTCTTCTCAGCCTGAAAAGACAGCAGAGACTCCACATAATAAGCTGTAATAGTGAACGTGTTCATGGAGCAACATTAGCATTCATTTGAAGTCGCGGTTCTAGTTATCATGATGAATTTAAGCCCAATATTCACTTCCTCTTAGAATTATTTTCCAAGAACTTCACAGAAAAATCTGCAGCGCTCAAGCCAAGAAATCACCCACCAGGTAGCCTCAGCATGCCGTTTGCTGCAGACCTTATCAGAGCTCGATTCAGGAACGCCTCTTTGATTGACAGCGGTGCCGCACAGGCTCCCTCAGCCAGCCGCCGTTTGTGATGCTTCACCTTAACTACATCAGGTCGCTAAGCTTGACCTTTGGCCTCTGTGCTGTCGCTGCCTTTGGGAGCATTTTGAGCGCAGTTTGGGCTCCAGTTTTGGAGAATTAAATTCTGGTATTTTATTGATCTGTTACTTAGAATAATTAGCAGATATGTGTGTCTTTGCATCGCACTTGTAAAGTTTGTTGATGCAGCTCGCTAACCAAGCTTGGTTGCAGAGGCACTCCACCCTAAAAATGGCCATTTCTGACACCAAAACAACACGGCGATGACTAACACTGATAAAAAGGTACCTTTGGACCCTCCTTTGTTACCCGAGTCCTGGATGCACCTGTTTCATATGGCACAGATTTTACACCGGATGCTCTTCCTGACCCAACATGACCATTTATCCCGGCCTGTGACCTCCTCAGGCTGGATTTGTGTCCCCTCCTTGTTTTGATCTTATGCATATGGGCTCAGTTTATGAAACAAATAACACATACTGATAGATTAACTTCATAGTCTTCATTTGTTCTGCTTTAAAAACTAGACAAAAACTACAGCATCTCATTGACTTGATGATGATGGCATCACAGCGTAATGTCTTTGGTGGAATTGGAGGAGAAAGTCAGAGGCAGGGAAGCCTACAGGGCCGTAAAACAGTCACGTCGAGCGACTGACGGGATAAAACATCGGTGAAGATTGACAGCGGCGCTCCGCCGGTGCCAGCTGTACCAGTCGGATTGTGCAACTTTTCCAAATGTGCTGAGAGGATGTGACTGTTTAAAACCGGAGCCCCGAGGCTGTCTAAATGTTAATGTATGGCTCTCTGACATTCTGCTGCTGCAGCCACTGGACTGTGGACCTTCACAGGCAGAAACTGCAGGAGAGTTGGAAAGAGACATGAGAAGGAAGCCCTGGGGTGGATACGGGGGAGCGCGGGTGGAGAAAGGTTGAGGTTTGCAGGGAAAAGTTTGAGTGGAGCGATAAAAAGGATTTGGCTTGAAAAAAGAAAGTGATGGGAGGTGAATTCCAGGTAGAGGGAGAATTATAAAAATGATTTGGTAAAGGAAGGATGGATTTCAAGGGAAGACAGAGTCGAGCGTGCAGGCATAGCTGCAGGGCTTAAGGGCCTTTGGGGGAGTTGGAGGATAAAGACCTGCCCTGGGCGAGTGGACCCGAGCCTTTACTCTTTTTCTGTGAGTTCTTATGTATGTGTGGCCTGAACGTATCAAAAGCCCCTGCAGAGAGCCAGCGGTGCACATCTGCTCACCTCTGTGTTCTCCCCTTGGCAGAGAAACCAGCTCCGAACAGGTTCTTCGCAGGAAATGGTGCTAATTGTGTAGGATTGATGAAAGTTGGGAATGTTCCTGGAGACTAATTCGCTAAAAAAAAATAGAAATCAGACTACTCAGTGCTGTGAAAGTCAGAAAACATTGAGAAAATATTCCAAACTGAACATGAGCTCATAGACGATGTTACATTATTTAATACTAAATAATACATGTGGATTTAAAGCCATTAAAACATTCTTAAGTAAAAGCACCGATTATAAATTCCCTGGTTAAAGCTGAAGCACTGATTCAGCGTCTTTACAGGCTCTGAAAGTAGCAGCTGTTTTTGTGCAAAGCTAACTGAAGCTAACTGAACCTCGGGCTGTATCAGTGTAATAAAAACTATTACATGAGAAAACAAACATATACAAACAATCTAAATTTTAATTCTAATGAATGTAGTCAGCTTGAACGCTGTTATGTAAGACAAAAAACAAGCGTTTGTTTTTTTTAAAGGTTTGATTTGCTGTTATTGTAGATGGGCGACGCTGCCTCGTTAGCTAAAGAGAAAAGTCCCTAAAGTGAGTACAGTCGGGGTGAGAGTGGCACTTGGGGGACTCTAAGATCAGCGCGGAGCATAGGTGTCAAACTCTGGGCCGTGGGCCAAATTTGGCCCGCAGTATTATTATATTTGGCCCATGAAGCCATACCAAAGGACAACAGAAGCTCTCCCGCCAGTATTGGCGCTACAGCGCATGTACTGCTAATACAACAAATCCCAGAATGCTCTGCTGGTGTTTTGGTCAAATCATGACAAGACCCATAAACGCCCTCTCCTCTGTAGTCATAGAGCAACCTTATGCTAATATTGGCACAGAAAAATGGCGAAAAAGGCAGAAAACAGGAGCTTTGTAGGCAGTTAGGAAGCAGAATATCTTTACATGTGTAAAAGACAGGCTGTTTGTAACCAAGGAGCACAACATTAGACAACACTGTGAAACCAAACACAAGTACAAGGACATGGACAAGACTCAAAAGGTGCCAGAAAGTAGGAGTTTGGTTGGTTTGGTGAGCAAAACTAGTTCAGGTCCATATGAAAAGGTTCATTGTTATATCTGGAGGAAGATTCCTTTCAATAAATATCAATGTTGGCCCGTGACTTTGTTTGTGTGCAGGCTGTGAGGACTGTGTAGATTTACACAACTGAATTGAACTAAAAGTAACCCAGAATAGTAATCTGACTGACCGTGAACATCACAGCTGCTGTGCACCAGTCCAACACAGAACCACCTAATGTAGGACTCGTAGCGTGCTCAGGTTAGCTCACAGAGGCCTGTTAGCACTTAGACGTCTACACAGCCACGAGTCGCCCACTGCTGGCTTCGCTTTTCACACCTGGAAGCTGCAGCCATCTTTGACACAGCTAACAAAGCTAAGCTAGGTGTCGGTTCACATACGACAGGGTTTTTTTTCCCTTTGTGGTGCCTGCAGAGAGGCAGGGAGACACTCGGAGAATCGATCACATTGAAGTGTAAAACTGCAGAGCACAAGAATCGTGACCCTACCGCCTCTTAAAGCGGCGGTAGGGTTCTGTTCTGACCAGCCTGTGAGCTCTTGTGAACCGGGCAGAAGAAACTGGAGAAAACCTGCACAGCCGGAGGGAGAGCGTGCAAACCCCACACCCCATACCTGGGTTTGAACCCTGGACACTCTTACTGGGAGGCAGTAGTGGCTCTCTGGATTCACAACATGATGTGGTGAGCTGACACTAAACTGTGCCTTTTTCCAACACCTCGGCACAAGAAGCACCGGCACAGGGAAGAAACAGATCCACAGTTCAGTTTGGAAATATATGACGTCGCCCCATTAAGATTAGATGAGAGTCCTGAAGCCTGAAGCGCCTGTGAGTGCAGCCTTAGGCAGCATGGAACATATTCAGCAGACAGTGATAGAGTTGATTCAGTTATTAGTTCTCCAGTCTTAGGAAAAGCCTGGCTTTAAGGTGCGCACGTTGCACCGGGACGAACATGATGACTTGTGTTTATTTTTGTGGGCTTTTTATTTAGTTTGTCTCACACGGCAGCCTCACTTTTATTGATTTAAACGTGCTCGTCTCCTTCAGCACACCCACACTCCCACAGCTTCTTGCAAGCATTTCACATCAATATGGCGTAATGAAGTGAAACAGCTTCGCTGAATCAAAGCATTGATCAAACGCTGGTGAATGCAGCTTCTGTTTGATGTGTCTGAAAGAAGACACAAATTAACTGAAAATGATCAGACTGAGCCTGTTTAAAAGTCTTTATTTATTTATCTTTTAGTTTTGGCTATGATGACAGGTAATATAGTTCCTTTCTTCCAGGGTGAAATTAAATTTAACAGATTCAAAAAGAAAACCCCAATGGTCTGATGATCCCATATGAGTAAGGACTTGGCGATGGAAGGGAGGAAGAACTCCCTTTTGGCAGGAAGAGACTTGTGGCAGAGCCAGACTCGGGGAGAGGCAGCTCCTGTATAGTAGACACAAGTAAAAGACCTGCAGTAGTGTCACCCTGAAGGTGAAGAGAGGGAAATGAAGCAGAAGTGCTCAGTGCAGCGCCACATGAAGTCCCCCAGGATGCTCTGCTGCAACATAGCTAAAGGATGGTTCAGAGTCGGCTCCTTCGGCCTCTACCCAGGTCTGGTTTTCGAAGCAGAGCAGGTGTCTTCATCCTGAAGCCAAACGCTGAGCTGATTCCACAGACGTAACTGGGAGTAAACCTGCACTAACAGGGATCTCAGAAAATAGCTACTGCCTCATTTGCATAAATATAAGATGTCAGAAAATGTGTTTCAAAGATAATTGTCAACACTGTAACAACCTGGGGGATTTCTCTGGCACCGATTAAAGCCCCTCCCTTTGCGTGTGAGCTGTAATTTAAGAGCTGCAGGTTTTAAGTCACGCTAAAAATGTAATGATGTTTGAAAATGCAGCTTCAGAAGTGTGTGTGCAAACACTCGGCTGCGTCGTTTAGCTTGTTGGTCGGATTTGGGAGCAAACAGAAGAGATTCTGTTCACGAGCGTCTTCGGAGTGCGAGGGTGTTCCGGCTCGCCTCGGATCGCAGCTCCGCCGGGACATTTGGGACAATGTGTTAAATATGGAATCTTTGTCATTTTTCTCACTTCATCCTCATTTTCTTCCTCCTCCTCCTCCTCCTCCTCAGGCCGACTGTCGCTCCAGAGAATACCTTCGCATACACTTCCCAGCTGCAGATGCATGATTCAGAGAATGAGGTAAGCGTCAAAATCTTACAAGTGTGGGTCTCACACTTCAGTGTACACACTCACACATACACACTCCAATAAACCATGTGTAGTGATTTCATCACCAAAGTAATTTAGTCTTTAAAAAAAGGCTTTAAAGCCGGTGACTCAAAGGAAATTCCCCAAATCCGAAAGTAAAGCCCAGATTGTTGGTACAGAGCCTCATCATTCTCAGCTAATTTGCTGCCTAAATGAAGCAAATGCATTGCAGAGAGAAGCAAACAGAAGCTGTCCTCAGAAAGCTGAAACTGTCTCAAAGTCGGTTTTCTTGCTGCATGTTAGCTCGAGCTCTGAGCGGCAGGAAAGAAGCGCTGAAACATCACGGCCTGCGTGGCACAGTGCTGATGTCTGTGGGGAAATATTTGAGCCTCGTCCTCCGTCAGCAGGAGGTCAGAGGTCATGTGCAGAATCTGAAGCAGCGGTGCTGCAGCTCGTCTTCCGTGACAGTAAACAACTCCATCCTGCCACAGCCGAGCCGGGACGTTTAAGTGGTGAAGAGGCTTTGACAGGTTCTCGGCGTTTTCCGGGGTGGAGGTGGGGGGGGGTTTGGGGTGGACAGGCCAGAGGTGAACCAAGGACACTTCAGGTTAAGCGGAGACACACAGGCAGTTAGAGGGAAGGACGAGGAGAGAAAGAAGCCTTTGATCCTCTGATTCTCATCTGAAATAACAGGCAGCGCAGCCGACTCTCACCCCACCTCCCTCATTACTGATCAAAGCTGCACGCAGTTAACACGCCGAGATGCTTCGAAAACGCAATCATCTTTCATTTTCTCCCGCCGAACCCGAGGACTTTTCAACGCGCACAGAACCGAACCTTCAGGTCCGACGCGCAGATGCTGGAGCGAGCTCGGGTTCACGCGCTCGAGGATGCGCGCGCTCCCCCCTCCCTCGACACCCTGCTTGGAAACATAATGGGATGTCCGTGCTCATCCGCTCAGAAGCTCCCTGACTTTGTGAATCCTCTGAGCGCGCTCCACACTTTGATCACCCTCTCTACAAAGAGACTGAGACAGTGAGAGAGGCTTTGTGCTGAGCAGGCAGGGCTGCAGCAGGCTCCTCCAGGCCTTCACCCGGCTTCACCCTCTCACTGCGGGCACGTCCGAGCAGGTGCCCTGGGCCTTTAGGCAGGTAATCCCTCCATTCAGAGAGTAGGACTCTAATGTGTTTGCTTGCTTTAATATTTTGTGGGGAAATTACAGACACACCTCACGTATAAATAACATTATTAGAGTTGCACGACCTCCAAATTGCTTTCTCAGTGTGTTTGGAGCATTTGGAGTCGATGTTGAATCAAGTTAGTTTGTGTGTCGAATGCTCCAATAATTACTGTCCCTGTGCAACATCATTTAAACGAGGTCCCTCGTTTCGGACTCATTTTGGACTCTGGCAGCCCGTCTGATTTAAAACGTCTACCCTTGTCAAGACTGCGTCCCCGAGCGGGAGAGGAAGAGCAGTAGTTTCTGTTTCTGCCAGAAAGAGGAGAGAGACATGAAAGATGGAGTAGCAGGAGAGGAGCTCCAGCAGAGCAGGGAAACAACAGGAGCTGCAGATGGAGAAAAAAACCCTTCAGACAGGAAAGTCGAGGCAGGACGATGAAAGCGTATCAGGAGTCTGGCTGATGCACAGATGTGCTGGATGTCCTGACCTGTTGGGATTTTCTCTGCTTCGACCTCTCCTTCGGTTTGCTGCTTCAGGTCTGTGATCACTGCATGTAAACGCAGCACAAAGTAAATGCGTCATCACATCTCCATTATGGGGTTTTATGCAGCCCTTCGTCCGTGGTGCTGTGAAAGCCGGCACTGACGGGCAACAACCATGTGACCTAAGAGGTTCTAGGTCAGAGGTCAGGTTTTATGAACACGATAACTCAAGAACAAACCTGGGGTGGATGTCATGGACGCACCATAACAGTGCAGGAAGTGACAGCATTCACAGGGGTTTAGATTTGTTATGTTTTAATATTTCTTCTTGGGTGATGTGTGTCGGGCCGTGGGCAGAGGGCCGTGGGCGGAGGGCGGAGCATGACGCTGTCGATTTACGGGTCCGTCTCCGTCCTGCGGCTGTTCCACAGGTGTCTGCCTTTCCTGTTAGCTCGTGTTCAAGCCTCAGGTTGTTGTTTTGTCTGTTTGTTGTTGGTGATTCGTGTCCGTCTTCACACCGTGCAGACACTTTTGGATTTCCCACTGGGTTTCCCTTTTTCCACTTACCTTTAATTTTCGCTTTACGCTTAGGCTTCTGCACTAAAGATTTAGGAAAAGTTCAGGGTTTGTGTGAAAATTAGGAAAAGACAGAAGGCCGAGCGGAAGATTTTCACTGGCCGTGACCAGGACGGACAGGATTGAGCAGTTTGGAGACAAAGCTGGAGAGGCAAGGTTGGGAATGTTTGGGCACGTGCAGAGGAGGGAGGCAGGAGGGAGGAGGAAGAGCTCAGCAGGTTCATGGATGTAGTGAAGGAGGCCATGCAGCAGGTTGGTGTGACAGAGGAGGATGCTGGGATGAGGCGAGATGGTTGAAAATAATCCAAAGCGAGCAGCCAAAAGAAGATTTTGATATTTTGATCTCTTTGATACAAAGTTACTCAAAAGTTAAACACTAAATGTTTCCAACTACACATAAACATGTAGATACAAATCAGCACAATAGGTCCTGTTTTAACTGCTGTTTTTAATATGAATTTGTATCCATTTCCTGTTACTTCTGCCTCATATTTTAATAGCAAACGATGCAGTTTGGGTTATTGAGACCAGTTCAATCTAAGTCCTGCTGTTATACAAATTTTACTGCCCTTTACAAAAACATTTCTCAAATGTCAAGGAAAATGTTGGGCCCAAGGTTGGGCCGGCGAGCTCTGCTGGGAGCAGGCGCTCATTAAAAAGTTATAGCGCTACAAGGACGCAGCTCGTTGCTGGAGGTTGTGTTCAGCATTAACTGGAGGACGGAGCTGCTTCTGTTCTTCCGTCTCATCAGAAACACACCGAGGCCGTCGATCAGCAGCCCGACGTGTTTAAGCACCGTCACTCAGTCTCGGCTCACTTTGGACCGATTATCCTGGTTTGAGCCCGGGCTGCGTCACGGTGCCTTTGAAGAAGCTGCACTCAAAGGGCCCACGGCCTTTATCGGGGTCCTCACAGAACATTTTACAGACATTTTAAATAATGTGGGTACAGAGAAGTGAGTTAGGTGGATTTGTATGAGTTGAATGTCACTCCTCAGATGCACCTTTGCTGTTTATGGCTGTATAGACTCTCCCTGAAGCTCGGCTCAGCAGCTGAACCACGTTTTCTCGTGTGCAGCTCATCCTTGCTGGGCCTCAGTGGCACATGCATATGTGCACTATCCTGCAGCTGTTCAGATCTTCTCTGTGCACCATGTGCCAGAAACCTCCACTTTGTTCCTGCAACATTATGTATTAAGAGACAGTGATTACATCGGTTTTACTAGCGTATTAACATCAGAGCTGAACAGCAGCCATTAATCACCACAGGCGTTTCCATCATGGCGGCCTGTTGGTGGCTGAACGCTGCCGTTGGCCACACAGTCATTAGAAAAGTGCGTCACTACAAGAATCAAACTCCAGATGCAACAATACTGAAATAATGTTCTGAACATTAATAATAGTGTGCTGATCGCCCCGGGGGTCTTTGTGTTTCATAAAAAATTATGCAAATGATTAAATTAAACAAGTATGCACAGCTAAAGTGCTCAGTATGTGGACAAAAAGTACCAATAACACCATATAAGTGCATAAACTGCTAACATAGGTTAAAGAGATGAACTGAAATGACATGAAGGCTTGTTGGTGTAACAGATGCTTCATTCAGCGTCTGCTTCGTTATCTTTGTGGAGTTCCCTTAAACTGACCACGCTACTGCAACATCAAAAACCTCGAGTCTGCTGAAGCATCCAGGCCTTTTGTTACTTATGAAACATTTAGTTTGAGGCGGGGAGATTATTTTATACCACAAAGCCGTGCCTCGGGTTTGTATCGAGCTCCATCGTTGGTTTTTGGGTTTCCAGGGTTTGCTTCGTCGCCGTGTGCAGCTCAGCGTGTCCTGCAGGACCGTCGCCTCCGGCTGTGTGTGAGGCGCTCGGCCCAGACTGACCCAGACTTCTGACGCCAGCTCTGCTTCTGAGGGACACTAAATTAAACATGTTCAGGTGAATAAGGGCCACAAACCTGTGATGACGGTTTTCTCTCTTCGTCCCTGTGGCCGCCTGCACCATCAGTTCAGCATTCAGGTTAATGTAACGGGGAAAGGTCAGAGGGGATTGTTGTTCTGTGAGCTCCGTCTCATTTGTTTGAATCATGTTGGAAGGTCTGCTCATCTCTCCTACCACCAATAACGATGTTGTACACATGGAGTTACTCACTGAGACGTGGGAAGGCGGCACCATCACTCCAGATGTGGAGTGAAATATGAGCAGACAAGCCAGAAGGCTGAAAAAGTAAAGATCCAGACTCACCGTTTTCCTGAGCTGTGCACATCTTTACCTCCAAGTGAAGTGATATAGAAAGTCTAGCTGAGCGTTTGGCTTTTTAACAACCGGCCTGACTGTCGAACCACTTCTGTCGTGTGAGATTTCATTGCTTTGTTCTTGATGCTTCCTCACACGTGCTGCTTTGATGGGGACATAGCAGACAAATAACAGCCCGAGTTGTCAGAAACCAGTGTGATCTGTTAGAGCTGCAGTGAGGCTGGGTTACGGCCTCGTTTGTGTGATTAATGCCACCTTCAAACTGTATTTTAAAGAGCGCAGCCTGTGTCGGCTGGGAGGCCGTCACGGTTACGTTTGCCCATCAGTAGTGTAATATTTGTGTTTATGATCTGCCCAGCGATGCTGCTGCGTCGTTGCTCTGCTTCTTCTAACCAGTCGGATTTCTGCGCTTTTGTCAGTGTCTCTGTTTTGTGTGCACACATAAAACATAAGCGCTCCCTGCTGAATTTAATGTTGAAGCTGGAATTCTGATGAAGCTGTTGTGTGTTTTAGACCGCCCCCCCCACACACACTTCCTTCCATCCTCCTCCGATTTATTAGGCCTCATTTCACAGTCCCCACTCACTTGTTCAAGTTTCGCTGGCTCAGCTTCATCAAAATGTATTTGTGCTTTGTATATATTTAGCTCCGTCTAATCTGTGCTGTGACTCCTCCTCTATCTGGCAGTCAGATGCAATCGCTGGCACCTTCTGTTTGGTGTTGAGATATTAGCAGATGGAGCCGTTAGTAATTTTGAACTGGTGAAGGGCGACCTTGAGCCAAGATTTTCTGTTTGTTAATAACACAGCTTTCTGGAATTTCTTTGGTATCTGTGTTTTGTTGTTGCTTCACTTTGTGTTGCAGCATCTTTCCCTTCCTGCATCCCTCCCACTGAGGGAGAGTTGCACAGCAAGCCCGAGGCTGAGATAGTACAGTAACAGTGTGGAGTGTGTGTGTGTGTGTGTGTTTATGCATCAAGACAAATTGCGGAAAGGTTGGGAAGCGTAAGGATGGCTCGGGGTCTGTGTGATCAGATTTAGGAGGTTGTGAGCAGAGATGATGAGGAAGAAGATAAATCATGAGATGATTTGAAAGTTAAAAGCTGGGAGGGGGGAGGGGCATCATTGGGCTGTAACAGAGTTTCTCTCCTTGTGTTTACGCTGCTTCTATCAGCTTTCTGTCATCATTTTCACGCCAGCAGAGATACAAATGACATCGAAAACAGAAGGAAGGGGAAGTAAAAAGTATGCGTTGCACTTAAAGACTGACTCCCAGGGATAAGAGGAGGAAGAGGAGGAGGGGAGGGGAGAAAGATGTCGGGGGAGTTTCTAAAGGAGAAAAGCCGATGCTGTTGTGCAGATCGAGGAGCGACCCTCCCCTCTCTTTCCTCCTCTTTTTATTTATCCTCCCTCCTGTCTGCGTGATGCATTGGAGGAGAAACTGCATTAATTCCACCATGGCCTCACACAGTAAAAGCCTCAGCATCGCCCTGCCTCCCTCTGCCGGGATGTCGCCACGCGCCGCTCAAGTGTTGATGAATTGCCGCCACCCGCCTCATTTTTCACCACGGCCGTCTCATCGTCAAACACACTGACACAAAACCCCTGTATGCTCCTCAGCGGTAACAGGAACAGTCGCTGAACCCAGGAATCAGAGACGGGGCGACGGGGGGGCAGAACAAACGGGTGGAAGCACAAGTATGTGTGTCGCAGGGAGGGGGGCAGAGAAGTGGGTTAAAAACAGCTGCAGAATTTAGCTTCTGACTAAACTTGCTTTTAACGTATGAAACTTTAGCTTCAGCTTTAGTTTCATTGTGTCATTTGAGCTCTGCTTCATTTTAGTTTAGTGGTGGTCTTTAAGTCACTTCCTGTTTTGCTTTGAAGTCCTGTGTTCGTTTGATTTCCTTCTTCCTGTTTCGTGCATCTTTGCATCTTTGTATCTTTGCAGCGTCCTCCCGAGTTTCCCTGCGAGTTCATCTGAATCTTCCTGGTCGTTTCCTCGGTAACTTTGTCACAGTTTCCTGTTGTGTGCTGCTCCGGGTTTTGCTTCCTCCTCGTCCTCACCTGTTGTGTTCCACAGCTGTGTCTAATCCCCACTCACACCTCAGTGCTGCACAGCCCTGTCCTCCCTTTGTCCTTTAATAAGAAACTTTTCTTTGTGTGCAGTCAAGTGTTTCTTTTCTTTCACCCTGTTGTTTCTTTGATTTCTGCTGTCACATCTTAGACTCCTGCTTCCTGCACGAGTCCATCTCTCTAAGCTCTGATTAGGAAATCGAGGAAGCAGGTTTGAGTCCGTCTGCCTGGTTCTGTTCTGTCTCTGCGGACTAATGTTGGTAAAAGGTTGTCAGAGTGAAGCCCAAACTCACTTTGGTTTTTACACGTGTGCTTATAGTCGACAGTGATGTATGAGTTCTGCAGCCAGGAGCAAAAATGGAAATAGTAAAATGAAATAAGTGAAGCCCAGTGGTGGATGATATCTGACCCCTTTAGGTGGTGGTCAGGCTCATTCATGAGGAGCTGATCTGCAGTGTTTTCTCACCTGGAAAGAGAAACATTATTATTTTTAGTAATAAAAAAGATGAAAGAGATTTAAGTTGCAGCTTGAACACAAACCTTTAAGACTTTAGTCTAGTTTTAAGTAAATTAAAGGTAAAACTGTGTTTTGTAATGTGCACAGTATGATTTTAATAGCTCGACTGTCTCCGCGTGAGACGATGTTTCAGCTGCAGGAGGATTTCATTAAAGGTGCGATGTCATACGGGGGGATTAAAGACAGCTACGTGAGTTGTGAATGTGAGCTGTGTCACTGCATGACAAAACAAAATATGTGTTACCTGTTTCTCCATCCTAACAATGCCGTCACTCCCAGCAGCCGTGCAGCTGTAAGAAACTGACTCCGGCAGTCGTGTCAGAAGGGTCGAGTCGCACCGAAGGTTCACGCAGGTGCAGCAGGAGAAAGGTCGTCAGGTGGCTCGGAGGTGTGCAGAGACTCATAGACAAGTTAATCAATTTCTCTCCGCTGCCATCATGCTTCGACCTTTTCTGCTGCTGGATAATGTCGGTGAGATGGAGCCGTGCCTCATATCGAGGTTTATGCTCTGATGAACCGCTCCAGCAAATCACCGTGTGGAAAGATCATGTTGGTATGTTTCTGAGTGGGGGTGTACATCACTCCCCCATTCACAGGGATAATTGTGACTTAGGTTAGCAGTGCCAGAAATTAGGAACAATTTAGGGAGATGTTTGTTTGTTTAGCATGGCCATGCAGTTATCACATGAAAGGAAAGTCGTGTTTCAGCTTCAGTCCAGCCATGAAAGAAACCTGCATCGAGGAATTCAGGAATACGACTCGCAGTCGACTGCTGTGCTAATATTTGCTAAACTTGTGTATCGTTTTTTTAGACAAATAACTATTTAGTAAATTATAACTATTTAAATGTCCTGATTTAAATTTGATCTTCCCTTGAATGAACGCGCCTCTGCACTTCCAGCTCATCTCCCGGTTCCAGGCGCCTGCGTCTGTGCCGTGTGCTGCAGCCAGCGTGTCGGAATGGCAATCTGTCAACTGGAATTTCATTTTGGGAACGTGGGCATAGTTACGAGAAGAGAAGTCTTCAGGGAGGCAGGAAGCCACACACTGAAAGTTCTCCCTCAGATGTGTGAGGATGTTACAGCACAGTGCTGACAGTCTCACCCTGCAGGAGGAAGACGAGGAGAGCAGCCCATCAGCGTTTAATGTGGGGAAAAGGAAACAAGCATCCTGATCCGGCCCCTGATTGGTTGTATGGCTGGAGTTTTGGGATGTTTTGACGGATTAGTTGTTGTTACTGAATTCCAACAATCTAACACTGGAAGGTGAGTTTACCTGCATCCTCCATAGTCCAAACCGAAGGAAGATTACTGATGTTTCTTGAGGTGGAAACTGACTGATGAGCATTCCTAAATTCACTGGGTGGCTTTATAAGAAACGAATAATCCAAAGGGTTTTCGTAAGTTATCTCTGTGTACAAATACTACTAAATCATTGCAATGAACTTTGTTTAAACTTTGTGACAAGTGCTGCAAAATATTTTAGTTCCAAAAAATATATGAGTCAGAGTGATAAATCTCTGTGACGCCAGCCTGAACAGTCCAGTCCTGATTAAGTGCTCGGCTCATGTTGGGCGGTAAATTATTTGGCTTCTCGTGCACACGTGCCGCCGCCGCCGCCGCCGTGCTGGAGATGATGATGAGAAGCTTGGACAACGTGAAAATGTATGAATGTATCTGACACAGAAGTTAATGACACCTTTTTATTGCTTCCACAAACGAATAACAAATAAAACACTCTTCTATTAATTCACTCAGAAATGAAGAAACAGCGTTTCTGCGGCCGCACCTCCACCTTTATCTGCAGCCTCCCGCTCTGTTGTGGCAGCCTGACGTGAGTGATTGATGGCTGCTGGGGCTGACACCGCCTGCCACTTGACTTATAGCGACAACTGCTCTGCTGCAGTATCAGACAAATTGCCTTGTTTATATCCAATAGAAGCCTTGGCGCCAACACAGCCACCCACACCGACATCACACATGTGCACCTGTGTTTTTATTCCAAGCAGGTGTCTTCACCATGAGCTGCAGCTCCTCACATGGCCTCCCTGTAAACCAGAAAATCAATGAGGCTTTTTTCCCCCCTTTTTTTGCTAACCCGAGGCTTCTAAAGACAAATCAATTGAGGACGATCTATTGTAATAAGGACGTATCAGCCTTGGACGAGGCAAAGGAGCTACTGTGAACAGCAGTTATTAGATTTTCCTGCAAGGGGAAGAGAGGCTCAGCTGACAGGGCCGGGGCTTTTGTTTCCATTGAGTGGCTGTTACGTGAAGTCCACCCCTGCTCAGCAGCTCCGTGGTTGCTGGCGGCAGACCGCGGCGCTCCTACTCGTAAGGTGCTTTAGTCAGCAGCTCGGCCTCGTCAAGAGCCGGATTAATTCTCCCAGAAGCCTCGAAGGTTTTAGACATTGATGAGATTCCCACCTTAGCTTCGTTGTGTAACATTGAACTGTTGAGTTAAACTATTGAAGGGTGTTTTCACCAGAGGGCTGCTGTGTCCATGAGCGGAATCTCAAATTAACAGCCTGTTCAGGAATTAAATGACAGTCCAGCTGTTTAAGTTCAAGTGCTCAGTACTTTGGTTCAGAGCACAAAGTCCCCATAGCTGGATTAACCTCCCAAAAATGGTAGCCGGGCAACCATTGAACCCACTTTTCCTCAGGAGGAACTGCAGAGATTTCTCATCAAAAACAGGCTTTAAAATCGACTTCGTGGCTCATTCATCGTTCTTTTACGTTTCTATAACTTTGGCTAATTTAACCAAAATTTAAAGTCATAAAACCTTTGCTTTTTAATTTAACTTTTAATGAATGCATCGCTCCTGTAATTCGCTTTATTAGTGCTTTTGAACTGATAAGTTTTAGGTTGTTAAAATGTTTTTAATTAATTGTATTCTCGGTTTTTTGGTTGTTTTCTTGGATTTTTATTAACTTTGTTAACTTCCACTCTATGAACTGTGCTCCATAAATAAACTGATTGAAAAGTAATTTAGTGTTTGGTGCATAATGAACTCTGAAGTCACCAGGGGCTCGTAGCAGGTGTAGTTGCTGTTGATGCAGCATGCTGAGGCATTTAGTTGCCTGTGAGAATCTCTTCTCCTTTTCTTCTGCATTTCAGTGTTTTTCTGTTTAACAAACTAAATGCTAGTTTGAAATTTTAAACTCTTCTAGCCGTTCCAAACACACTGGTTCCTACTCATCAGAAGCATTTGAGTTTGCTTTTACATTTTACAACCCATTGAATTCATTTTATTTAGTGCACTTTCCATTAAAGGCCATTAAAGACCCTACAATATTAGAGAAAGATGCTCAGTAAAGCGGCGACCACGGTTGGGCTACACTGGGGATCAAACACTTTGCTGCTTCCTCACTTTTAACAGTAAGAGATCAGCAGCAGAACCAGGCTCAGACAGAAAACAGCAGCAGGAAGAGAAATACAGGAGGGATTAGACAAAAGTTAACAGCATGCTGGGATAGCAAATGTGTATTTAAAAATCAATACCATCCTCTACTGCACCAACGAGTAAAACAGCTAAATGTGGATTATTAAACATCTCTCTTCCAAGTCCCTGTTAGTGCATGATTTAATAATTCATCAGCATATTGATTTATTCTGCCTCACAGAAACCTGGTTACAGCAGGATGAATATGTTCGTTTAAATGAATCAACACCC
>VOQJ01045334.1:0-15141 GCA_015052665.1 Apistogramma diplotaenia | reverse complement strand
CGGTTCCACCCAGGCTGCACGGACACGCAGAACGAGGAGCCCCAGAAGGGGGACACCGAACAGACCCAAAGCCCAGGAAGGGCACCAGCCAGCCCCATCCAGGCGCGAGACGAACAGACCCACAGGGCAACCCTATATATTTGTTATACTAAATTAATTTATCATTATTTATAATAGAGTTTATATATTTATGATTCTAGTCTGATCCCCAATTTCCCGATTGGGGAACAAGTTATTTTATCTTTAGCCATTCAATTACCTGATTGAAAATAATGATTTAATCTAGATATAAATTGTTGTAAAAAACCCACCTACCTGTGTAAAGTGACTAGTGCATTAAAATGGAAGGCAGCTGAGGTGGGGGAGCGCGGGGCAGGGGGAGCCAGTCCACACACCTGCAGATTGCCCGACTGACCTCGCGATCTTCCACCACCAATCCAGCCAGCCCCCAACACCTTTTGTGAAAGACTGCAGCAACTTATTTGAATTCTTCTGTACGACTGATACCATCCTTGACCGATTTACTTGTGGGCAAACCTCCTTTTTTATATTCAGTCTGCTCACCAGCTAACCCTGGCCTGGCCTGTTCTGTTTATCAGAAAAATATAAAACCCAACAAGTCTTCAGTGTTTGGGTTTCAGGTGTTTTTCGCATGTTATGTCAGCCTGTGTGTTGTAGTAGGTTTCTGTTTAGACATGTTTAGCTTCCCTCTGTGTGCCTGCCTCTTTATTAGTCAAGTCTATGTTGTGTCATGCTCAGTCACTTCCTGTTTTATTTTGATAATCCCTTGTTCTCCGTGCTTTGTGTAATTGTGTAGCTGAGGTCTGAGGCCTGCCACAGCAGTACGTGACAGTATTCACATTTTGTTTTCCTGCACAGGTGCATTTCCCTCCTTATCTGTTTGAAGCCTTCTTTTTGGAACCTGTGGACGATGATAGAAGTACAGCAAGGGTTGGAAATGAATGTGCTGTCATCACTTTGCCAAAGAGGACAAAGAAAGTGTGGGAGCATCTGATGATACCTATGGGTAAGAGCGTCCTCTTGTGGTCATTTCACTAAACAACAAGCCTCCAGTTTCTTCTGCACCCGTGATAATGTAACTGTGAAAGAATGACCGACATCTGTACATGTTACTGAGAAATGATGCAGGTTTGGTCCTGAAATCTTTGATATGGTGAGCTTCATCTTACAAGCTTGTGAATGTATTTTAATACAAGCTTAGATGACAGCTCAAGCCGTATTACACAGTGTTATACTTATTCAACAAACATTAAGCTGAAATGCAGAAACACAGAGTGATGAGATACGTACTCTAGTAAGCATCTCTTCTCTCCACCATTCCTTTCACAGGTTGATTAAAAAAAATAGCAAATGTTAAAATTAGTTGCCAAATGTACCTGGTGAAGTTTATATGTGGGAATCACTGGACTAGTGATTGCATTTCATACATTTTGCTTTTTGTCTTTAGAGACGTTAAATTGGAGAGCGTTACCGTGGGAATACATCAGTTCTGTTTTTGTTTGTCTGACTTCCTGCCTCTGTGCACCTTGACACAGCTTCCATCAAAACTGGGACTCACTGCATATTTTTTTCCAGAGATCGGTTACATCTTTAGCAAAATAAAAAGTTATGACCGAGGACGAAGATGCTGCACCACCTGACGAAGAGGCTGATAAAGAGGTGGCTTCAGCAGAGCTGTAATGCTCTTCTGGGCTGTGCAGTACTGTACATTCATCTCATCGGCATCACCTTGACCTGCTTGGATTTGAATCAGTACATTTTGCATCCAGTAAAAGCAAGGATGTTAGCAAATAAACTGCACAATATTGACTGAGACCATCAAAAAGTGTTCTCGAGACCAAGACTAGTCTCAAGGTACTACAACACTAATTATATGATATCGTTCCCTCAATTTAGGCCCAAGTTGGTTTGATGTTTGGAGGTGTGCCGTGATGTGAAATGAAAACTTCACTTAAATGCATTAAACCTAAAGTAACAAGCGTGTTTTAAATATTTAAAGATAGGAAAGTACACATATCTGTGTTAAAATGTAGAGTAAAAGTAAAATGTCAGAAAACCTATTTTTATTTATTTTTCAAGTAAAGTAAAGCTACCTGAAGATTATATGTAAGAAGCAAAGTACTATGTTACTTGCCTCCTCTGATTAGATCTAACCAGAGGTGTAGTCCTGCTGGAGCACGACCAGGCAATGTTCCCAGAGCAGTATCAAGATTAAGGCAAACTGCCACTGTGGTGAAATAGACTTAGAAACAAATACCTCAAACATGCAGGTGACTGATGCGCTCCACTACAGACTGGATTCTTCCTCAGCCTTCAGAGACTTTTTATATAAATATTTATATTTATATATTATATATCTTTCTTGGGCTTTTTCTGACTCTTTTGTAGCACTGAACATTCCTAGTTCTGCTCTGTCAGTATGAAGAATGTGTGCTTCAGCCTAACTGTGTAGACTTTAGGGTTGGGCAGTATGGATAGTAAAGTACTGACCTGCTTGTGATTGTCTGTTATTATTTTTGTGGGATTTTAAAGGCATTTCCGTGAAGGGCACCAAACAGGTGGTGACAACACGTTATTCAATAATTACCTGGGTATTTGGAGACTGGGTGCCAATATATCTTTGTTAGCTTAGCAGTTTCTCAGGTGAAGGATGTTTTTTTTCTATAGAACTCTATATCAACCAGGCAATGTATACTGATCAGACTCGTTCAGTGTCTGTGTAGAGCGTCAACTAGTGGCATTAGTAGCTCACATTTAGCTTTACAAATTAATTATTCACCAAGTGGAATTCATAGACTGGCATACTAAAGAAACAAAAAGCTTGACCTTAAGCAAAAATATCCTGCCTTGCAAAGAGCAGCCTGCAGTTGCTGATAATGTTTATTTGACCTTGGAAAAGAGGTCTCAATCTTACTGAAATAACCTGATTAAATTAATTGTATAATGTGTTTCAGATGATAAAGGAAAAATGAAGGAGATCAGAGAGAGGGCTCTGTTTAAGTACCATGAAAAGCTTTCTTCACGCTCCTTAGAAAAGGCAGAGAAACAACATGCAGAAAAAAAATATGCCCTGGAGACAGCAATGAAGGTAATGCCTCACTCTGATTAACCACCAAAGGATTCAAACTTACCACTGTAAATCTTATATTTGTGTGTTTTCCTTGATGGCAGCTTGAAAAACAGGAAAGAGACAGTATCCAGAAAATAAAGGACACAGAACAAGAGAAAACCACAGCAGAGCTGGCAGCGTGGCATTTCGGGCAAAAACAAAAGGTAGAGCAGGATGCCCAGCTAAAACTGCAAAATCAAAAAGCCAAATCAGACCAACTACGAACAGAGACAGAGAGGCAAAACGATGGGCTGTCAGACCAAGCAAAAGTCAAACTGGGTATGTTTTTTTAAACCTTTGAGATTCTGAGACTCTTGAGGTTAATCTAGCATGTTTTGCAATGATGGGAGAAACACTGTACAAGCACACAGAGAGCATGCGAACATCCAGAGACAAACCAGGTTAGAGAGCAGGACCCTCTTGCTCTGAGTCAACAGTTACCTTCTTCTGTTGGGTTGCATTAGTGGAATCGTTAACACTGTTGCGCCACAGCAAGAAAGTTCCTGGTTTGAGCCCCAGCTGGAATATTCTGGGTGCTTCAGCATTATTCCAAAGACAGATGTTAATTGGTGATTATGAAATATAATGCAAACAAAGTGCTTGAAGTGTATAGAATAAAGCACTGTTTTAAGGTATGATTAAATTTGACTTTTGGTTGAATTTGGTTGATATTAATCAACATATCCCTGTGCAGTTAATAAAGGCAGTAGTAAGGCAAAGAGCAAAAAAACCCATGATGCACTGCCTCCTCCGAGAGTCAACGGAAACATTCAAGTCACATTCACCCCACGAGTTTTTCCAACACCCGTCAGAGAATCCAGGCTGCAAGAGGAAGAGGAGGTGAGTTCAGTGAAGACGAATTCACACCATCAAAAAGAATCAAATGAAAATCAGTTCAGAAGTTTCATTAACTATTTGAACAACAATAATATATTGGGCGAGGTGCTCTGCTGCTGCAATGATGACGTGACTTAAGTTGAAGGAGGTGACTGTGACGATATTAGGGGGTGACTTTTGGAGTTGGTATTAGAGAGATGGCAGGTTGAAGGCGCGGCAATGTAGCAATGGCTTGGAGAAACGAATCTGAATCCCTCCCCTGGACTGGACAACCAATGATATACAGTACATGTTCCAGATTCTTCATTCTCTCATGGAGCAAAACAAGACTGTCCCTAACACTGAGACCAAACAGTTGATCAGCAACAGTGATCCCCGTAATGCTTGGCTGTAAGATGAAGAGTACCCTCCATTGCTAGAGGTGGCTAAGATCAAGGCAGTCAGAGTTGCGCAAAGGTGTGAAAGGGGTGCCTAAGAAGTACAACAAGCTACTGTTTTGCGTAGGCCTGAATCCCCTCAGTCAGATCATTGACAAGACTGGCAACTATTAGCCACTTTCTCTATATGGATGACATCAAGCTGCCAGGAGTGAAACAGATATCGATTCACTGATCCACACCAATGACATCGGAATGTCATTTGGACTGGAGAAGGAAGTAAATAGAAGCCACCGATGTCAAGACAAGAAAGCTCCTTACCTTTGAGCTTGGAGGACAAATATATATAAAATCCCAGCCGCTATTGTGCCTGACAGGCGTTTCCATGTTGTTGGAGCTTTTGTGTAAGCCCAGACACATGAAACATTAGAGGGAACATTGGTCACAGCCTTCTCCCATATGCTCTTCCAGTGTTGTGCCGTCTCCAGCCTTGGTGGGGGTGCTGTTCTTATATTGTTCCCCCCTGCCACTGAGAGTAGACCTTTGATGGTTCACTGGAGAACATCTGGTTTATACTCCTGGCTTCTATCTCTCTGGTATACCTCTTAAGGCGGTTAGCCAAGGCTGTGAGTCTTTGCTTGACAGCTTGTTGTATTTCTTAGGCACTGCTTTCCTCATCACACCTTTCTGCAACTCTGAGAGCTGGCTAACTTCCCTCTGTGTTGCCTTGATCTTAGCCTCTAGTTGTCGTTTCCATGGAGGGTATTGCTCCTTATTGCTGTTCATCTTATAGCCAAGCATCTCAAGGATCACTGATGCCATGGTATACATCAGCTGATTGGTGATTGTCGTGGTTGGGATTGTCCGTATCTGCATTTGCATCTTCTAGTAGACTTTCAGAGGCTACTTCACATAATCTTGGTAGTCTGTGTTGAGGGGGCCATTTCTCCTTAGCCATAATCTTATCTCTCAGGTCAGCTGCTCTGCCATTCAGTATACTTGTTTTTATTATTGGGGCTTGGTACCCAATCTCGGATTGTGAGGATGACGAAATCTCCCCCTTAACCTGTCGTCCTGGCTCCCCCTTGCCATAGTATTTGTGTTGTACCTCGTCAATCTCTAGTTGTGATAGCAGTTGCTTCCTTCGTATGTTGGAACACTGAGCTACAAGTTGTTTCGCTGTCAGTTTGGATGTTGGGTTACGAAGATGCCATAGGATTCAGATGTTGCCCAGATTAACAAGGTCTGCGTCAGGTTATTACACATGTAATCCCAACGAGAGGGGTTACATGAAGAGGATGTGGGACCTGTGTGTGTGTGTGTGTGTGTGTGTGTGTGTGTGTTGTAAAAGTAAATCTGGCTTTTATTTCTAAATCATGCAACATTCATTACTATTATTGAGGATAATTACTAACACTGAAAATCCCCCAAAATGAAGATACACATTTTTCATTTTGTTTGCTTGTTTTTTAAATCAACTAGTGGCTCAGAAAACAAGCTGAAGCCAGGGAAGCAGCAAATGTGGGTGTTGGAGTGCTAAAGGACCTGAAAGAGGAGGAGAGGAACCCTGACTGGTTAAAGGACAAAGGAGAGTGAGTCTGTCATCAATCAGTTATCATCGTTTTGTGTTTATTAAGTTTTCAATTATGGTTTCAAGTTTTCAGTCCAGTTTCATCTAGTTTCCAGGGTGGGTGTCCTTGGTGGTAGCTTTAGTTTTTAATTAGGATACAAGTTCAGATTTTTTATTATTTTAACAGTTTGTGAAGCAGTTGATTCACAATCATGTAGACTCCCTAATTTCCATAAACATGTAATTTCAAAGGCTGCTACATATTTCGTTTTTCAGGTAACTGAAATGTTTTTTTGCACTTAATTTTAGTTATTAGTTAATTACAATAGATTTTTCTCTGTTTAACTTATTTTTTTTTTAGCAAATGTTTTGCAGCTGGGGACTACTGGGGAGCAGTGAATGCCTACAACCTGGCTATCAGTCTCAACAGGAAGATGCCTGCTTTGTATTCTAATAGAGCCGCCTGCCATCTGAAGTTAAAAAATCTTCATAAGGCCATTGAAGATTCTTCACAGGTCTTTCTTTATTCAATATTTTTGGGCTTTACAGCTTCTCTGCTGTGATGAGACAGTGGAAAGTTGGTTAAAGACACTCAGTAAATGGCCTTGGCCTGGACCAGAGTCTCTCTATTAGCATTTTGGTACATAGGTAGATTGCTTAACTCAATAAGCTAAATTGACACTCTACCTTTCACTCCACCCACCCAAGATGGAGTGGAGTGGTTATAACTCAAGAGACGGGTCATTTAGTAATTGGAAGATGCAGGAAGGTCGTGATACCTATCCTGGCTTTGACTGACGACGAATAAATAATAAGCACAATAATTACATGGTTTATAAAGGGTTATATAGATGATCTGTCACCAGTTTTCCAAAAAATTTATGAACTGCATAATTTTAAAATGTAGTAACTGCCACAAACCACTTTGTGTTTTTTTTCTAAATTAAGATCGTGCGCTCTGAAAACAGCACTAAAAAAGTGTTCGCACCTTTGGATACAGTAAGTTAATACTGCGTATCTCTGGTAAATCACAACAGTAATTTCAAGGGCAAAAACTACCTGTGCAGACAAGTAAGAGAGCCCGGACTATCATTAGCATTACAGAGGATTCTTCTGTTGAAGCTCTGAATGCCGTTTCTAAGGTTAAAAACTGAGCCTTTATTCTTCAGCACAGTCTGATCTCTCTGAGGCAGCGTCCTGTACTTTCTTTAAGCAGACTTCAGGAACAGTTCTCCAGGCTTCTTGAAGGTCATCCAAAGCTCCTGTTTGGATGTTGCTGCCTTTTGTTCCATTCTCTGTCAGGATGATCCCACGCTGCTTCAGTAATGTTGAAGTCTGGGCTCTGTGGAGGCCGATCCACGACTGATAGTGTTCCACTGTGTGTTTTTCTACCCAGGCAGACTTTTACTGCTTTTCCGGCATGTTTGGGACTTTTCTGTGCTGATAAATGATTTTTGAGAAGCTCTCCAGCACCGCTGGCTGAAATGCAGCCCCAAACATGACAGAGCCTCCACTGTTTTACAGACAGTTGTAGGTGCTCACTGACTCCTGATCTCCTCCATACATGTCAATGATCATTTGAACAAAAATTTCCAACTTGTGCTCTTCACTCTATAAAACCCATTGAGTGCCATTTTTGAGTAATTCATAGTTAAGTGGCTTAAAATATATTCTGAAAAGCAGGATTCAGTCAGTTTATCTTCAGTACACATTTATGAGAAGGCTTGACACCAGGCAGCCGCAGCAGGACATCACAGAGCTGATGGGTGTTCATATTAATGCCAATGACCTATTACAAGCTACCTTTAGTAGGTAGCTTTTAAAATAAATTTATAATTGATAAAAGTGCAGCCAAAGCTGCGTTCATGGAATTTCTAACAGGAGACTGAAAAGGGAGAAAGCTCGGATTGTTCAGCACAGCTTACTTAGTTATTAGAGTCACTGAGAAAAACTGATGAAAGAATGTTTGCAAGGAATTGTTTCAGTGATTTGAAGTGGAAAATGTGTGAATGGTCAAACTGAATAAAGTTTTATCTATTCTCGATTTTCAAAACTTGGTAGCAGCTCTGTTTTAGTCAGTGAAGATACATTTGTGAATCACAGAAGTCAAAGATTTGTGAACAAAGTGCCATCTCTTGGTGACACACTGCAATTGAGAGAAAGGGTGTGTTCATGCCGGAAAGTAGATAGCCCAGAAGAACGAGCGGCAATTTTAAGTGGCTGCATCTGTAGTTCATCCTGGAGTTCTTCCTTTAGCTGAGTTACTGTGAGCGCTCACAAAGCAGTGACAGGATTTTTTCAACAGCAAGGACTTAGATGAATAAAGGCAACAGGAAGTGGCCATTAACAGACCTACACACATGAACTTGACAGATACAAAGTGAGTGAACCCCCAAAAGATCCAAAAAACTCAACAATCCTGGGTCCTCGATCCTGGGACCACGTCACTATCTTAGAAAGCACTTGATGTAGAAAGGGTGAATGAGGCATGATGTATAAAGTGCTCGTGTAGAGTAGCATTATATAAGAACCAGTCTGCTTATCTTTATGTCTGCATAGTTGAGGACAGTGAGACAAAATGTTGAAAAACGCTTGTTTGAGAGATATTTCCAGCTATCTTGTCTTGTCTCAGCAACAGGGCAGAATCATCTGTGGAGGTACAGTGTACTGGCGATTTGTATTCAAGTAAAAGTATTGTAACTACTGAGGTTTTGCAGCAAGGTGGTTTATGTAAAACTTAAATTTTAGTAAAAATAAAAAGTCATTGAGATTAAATGTATTTTAAACAGCCTCTGTTGTACTTTTCAGTCCTCTTAGTTGGTGTTCCATCAGAGAAGGCATTTGTCATAATTTTTTTTCTTTACATGCATGCAATACCAAAACCTTAGAAGATATTTGTTGCCTTTTACTTTGAAGGAGCAAAAGTCTATGCACATTAAATGTTTTAGATAACTTAAGATTGACTGCAGTCCTCCTTCATAAGATAAGCAGTGCTGTGTTGATAGAAGTAATCATTATTTATTCAAGCTTGCAAATTGAAATCACTAGAATTCATAGTACATAGTCAAGTAAACCTTTGCACACGACTCTCTGCAGGCACTTGAACTGCTGACTCCACCCGTCCCTGCCAATGCAGCTTCCAGAGTTCGAGCCTTCGTCCGTCGAGGATCTGCTTTCTGCCAGTTGCAGGTCTATCCAGAAGGTTTGTTCCAAAGGCAGTAAGTTAAGGTGTTGCACTACCTGACTTGTTTAAGACTTGACTTAGAGGTTATTAGCCATAACTCGGTACTTGACAGTAACTTTACCCCACCTTTGCTTAAGGGAAAAGTACAAGAGTGGAACACTTTTAAAGAATGAAAATTAGACAAGTGTGTAGGTGTCAGCTGATACATCTACAACTTGATTTCAGGTCTACAAGACTATCAAGCTGCTCTGAAGATTGACCCTAACAATGAAGCACTGTGTGTGGATATCCAGAGAATCAAAGACATCATTCAAGGATCTGCTGTCAACTGTGGCACTGAGACAGAATGACAGAGATGCAGAGCATGTGCTTTGTACATTATGTTCATGGAAAGTCTTCCACTGCTTTCAGGCTGTATCTTCAAAAGGATGTAAGCAACATCCTTTTGAAGAATTATTTTGAATTGGGACACTATGTGATAAAAGGCCGTAAACTGAAACTGTAATTTCCCATTTGTGGGATCAATAAAGTATTCTGTCTAAGATATATTTTAAAACAATTATTTTCTGCTACCTTTCCTGTTCCAACTTGTGTTTCATTAAACGACGACATCAGTTCACTTTTGTTTTTTAGTTAATTGTATACTATATACAATGTGGAAAAAAATGTGAAGCCCATGTTGATGTCTTTTGTCAAATTCATTCCAGCATATTCAGTTTTCTACAGTTCATCCTTTTTCTTCTGCTTCACCAATTCAGGGTCACAGTGGGGCTGGAGCCTATTGCATTATGACAGGGCAGGAGGACACATGCTAGCCTGTCACAGGGCTAACACATATAGACAGACAAACATGACATTCTAAACAGTCAGTTTAGAATCACTGAGCATGTCTTATACTGTAGGAACAGGTAAACTCAAGATCCTTAAGTCCACACAAAAAACAGCTGACTAGAGGTTTTAAACGTAGACCCTTCTTGTTATGAGACAAAGCTAATCACTACATCACCAAAAGTGTCAATTTTATGAAAGACTAAATCAATGAATTTTTTTTTCTGTTGGGTTTTATTTTTGCCTTATGAACAAGATGCTAATGCTAAGGTTAAACCAGTGGCGTGCAGTGAGGGTCAGGGCTGGTGAGGCACTGATGTCATCGCATCAGATTTACAAACATATGAACCTACAGAGCAGCTTATTCACCATTTGATTGAATTGAACAGTTAACGTGTTTTGTTTAAAATTTCATATCAGTATTCTTTACATATACAAACTAGCATAGAAAAAGTAACTAAAAAACGTTATTATCTTCATACCTTTACTTACTGAAGTCCATGCGCGCTCCTTTTGAAGAAAAGCATCGATAACTTGTTTGCTAACTGTTTACTGTAGCTTGCTGTCTAATTCTATTATTCGGCAGCCGACAAGTCATAAGAATAATCCCTGGGATCACCAGCGCCCCCTGCCATGAGGCACGAGAACTGCGTGCCTCACCTTGTGTCTCTGCAGCAGTTTTATGATCGCTCAGCACAAGAATACGTTACACACCAGGGCCGGCGGTAGCATAGGACAAGGGTGGGCTGAGCCCACCCAAATTTGATTCTTACCCACCCAATCAAAAGCTCTCATACTGCCTGCGGGCAGCGAAAGGTCCTCCCATCAAGTTACACCTACAATAGTTTTAATTTTCTCACTCTGATTCTGCACTGCACGCAGGTTCAATGGAACAGCTCTCATTTCGTGCTCTTCCTTTATCTAGGTCACACTCTAGTTTCCATGTTAATACTTTTACTTCTTTTTGTCATGAGCATGTATCGCTTCTCTAAGCCTGTCAGTAAGTTTAGCCCTGGAATATCTCCAACAGCTCCCACTGCTGCCCATGCTGAAATGTCTCCCCCTGAGTGGGTTACCTGCTCAGTCTCCTCCTCTGTCCGACCACCAGACAATCTGCTAACTAGTTTCTCTGCAGGTAGCACAAACACCATGAGGGTTGTACCGTTGCCAGTGCCAGCTAACTATCCAAAACGTGTTTTCGCCAAATACGTTCCGCTTATTCAACCGGCCTAATACCGCACAAAGTTTCCCAGAAAAAACAGAAGACTAGTTTTTCACATTTTGCAGGTCCCAAGCCGGGATAAATGGCGAGGGTATATATGTATATCTTTGTGTATATGTCTACTAGGGCTGTATTCTTTGGGGCCCCCTTGTGGTCAAGGGGCCCTATGCAGCCACATTTTTCACCTATACCCTGGGCTGGCCCTCACTGAAATAATATAATGTTGTTGAAGCCCGTGACAAGTGCTTTGAACTTAGTAGAAAAGATACAAAACCACAAGGGAATACACATAATATATTAGTTAAAATATGATTCAGAAAAAAAAAAAGTGAGTGAGTAAACTTGCATCGGCAGTGTATTAAATACATATTTTCCCCACTATACCTCCTCTAGAGTGTTCTTGACTTGATGTGAAACTGTTTTTCTTAACCATGGAAAATAATTCTGTAATCATGCACTTGTTGTGCATGTCTTATGAGGTTTTTCAATACTGTCTTGTGCATTAATCATTAATTACTCTTATACTCGTTGGGTCTTATACTGAAATCAGTGAAAACCTATAAAATACAAATCCAACACTTTCAGCCAACTTCAGGAAATAACAAGGGAGCAAGTTCTGAATGAATACTCTGAATGTGTGAAAATAAGGGACAAACTATGAAAGTTGTTGTAATTCCTAAACAGTTAAAAGTGAAAGTCTGCACTTCAGTCTCGTATTGATTGTTTGATTTTAAATCCACTGTGGTGGTGTACAGAGCCAAGATTACACAAATTATCACCAACAAATTATGAACCTACCTGTTTCGACAGTAAAATTATAGTTCAGATTGATTTAAAGTCTTTTTGTTTTTCAACTTGCTTTGTATGTGTGTCCTCATCAGGACAGGGATTTGTGTCGGTGTGTGGTACTGTAGCCTAAGGTTTATATTCTTAACTTCATAGCTCATGGTGCATTTGAAGACATGCTGACAAATTGCTTAATTAAGTAATATAACACATTACTTTTTCTGGGAAATTACCCCAATACATTACTACACATTTTTAGAATTCAATTGATAGTGTACACAGGACACGCGACATGAACTCTAACTAAAGAATTTTTATTTTATTTATGTATTTGTTTATTTATGGTAGTTGACAAATGCAAATATGAACAAAAGAACATTCTGTTTATTTAGAGTTTTTAAAATGAATCTACAAATATTAAATCTAAAACAGCTCATTATACCTTATTTAGTGTGTGCAGATACACTGAAGTACATATAAAGGATATACAAACAACACTGTACAAAAACATGGAAGGCAAATATGTGCAGAGCTGATTCAGGCACTTCTGGATTTACTTCCATCATTTTCTAGGAAAACTCCATCAATCTGAATCTCTTATGAAACGTTTTTTCCCACTATATGACAGACAGATCTGACTGTTTGCCTGACTCTGACAGAGTTGAATGGTTAAAATGATGATGACAGAGATGTGATTCTTGGCAGTATGCTGCAGTCCTGCTTAGGCAGTAGGTGCTGCCTACATCAGTGAGATCTGGGTGGGGGTTGGTTTTGGTGGGGAGGGTTTGCTGGCGGCAGCCACCTGTTGTCAGCAGCTCCCTCTCCTTGGAGTTTCTCCATTTCATCCTGCGGTTTTGGAACCATATTTTCACCTTCACATGACAGAAATAGTATGTTAGCATCAGATAGAAAATATCCCAAAGATCCAGTTTGAACAAGTAATGCTGACCACTTCATAAAACCCTGCTTTTTTAGTATTCATTCTATACTTTTTTTCATATGTAGCAGCAAACCAAATGCTAAAATCCCCAGCACACAAAGAAAAACAGGTCCACAGATGGTAGCCCCTCCCACATCAAATGGTGTCCTGTGACACATGGCAACAGTTGGGAGAATTAGCACCCCTTTAAGATGAAGATATTTTTGGGAAATCCAGGCTTGGGGAGGGGCAACTATCCTGCCATGACTGGTAGGGGGTGAGGGAAAAGAGAAAAGGAGAAATCATGTATTTTTATTTAAATTTTACATTATTAGTCCCAAGCCAACCCGAAGGGATCAGTGAGGAGCCTATAGGAATCACTAGGGGCGTATGCTCAAAAATGGGCAGAGTCGCATAGGATGCGGTCAGAATTGACCATGGACCCCATGGGGATGTGGGTCAGGTCAAACCATACTGTACCTTATGGTACGGTTGACGGTGACTGGAGAATCGCCTAATTGGAACTGTTAAGTTCTTCATTAGGCCAGAGCCAAAGGTGTCGGTGAGGAAGCTTTTGTATCCGGTAGGCAAAAAGCTCAAAAATGCACAACAAAGGTCAGTGTTGCACAGGACGTGGCCAGAATTGACAATGAACCTCAGACGATGCTGTCATAGCAACCCTCCGATTTTGGGCTTTTTTCAATTTCAAGCTCCAGAAATTTTTTTTAAAGCATCAGCCCCAGGGCTCTGTGCATCTGAAATTGTGCAGGTTCATGTAATATCCTGAGAGGTGCAAAAGGTCTGCTGGAGCCACGTCCAAAACCCAGCAGGAAGGCAGTCATTTTGAGTTTTAGGTGTGATTTTTCTAGATCATCTAGACAAGTGGGGTAACAAATGTTATCCACGGTTTTCTAGAATATGAAACAGTGCTGCCATTGCAGTGCTTTGGGGTTTTCGATCATTCGCCACAGGACACCAAATTGTCACTTCTCAAATTGTCCAATCTGTCCCGAGCTTCACATGGTCCATGAGAGTGTGAGTCTGACAGAACCCTCTCAAAGGGATTATTAAAGGTTAATATATAATCTAGGCTAATCTCTCGCTACATAACGTAAGGCGACACCTGTTAGGGGGCTGTACACATATACTGAACTTGAGCCATTGTTCCCACATAGACATCTATTACAACACAAATACTCTACACTAAAATGTAATTAACTCATAACCGTTATCAATAATTCAAAGAGAATAACTTTTGCATCTCTTCCAAAAAATGTAATTAACTGAGGGTTAAGTAAAAAAGATTATTATACAGGATTCCTTGTGGTGCTTTGAGTCTGAAGAAGGGCATGGTCTCCTGAAACGTTACTGAGTTTTTATGGATTAAAACATTTTCTAGTTTAGTGTGCGGACCTCCCTTTTTTGCTTCAATGAATTTTATGGATCCATCAACCAAGATAAATCAGGTTTGGATGTGCGTGTCCTTTTTAGTTAACTAATTGCTTTTTACATGTAGTCCATGTCTGAATAAACAAATGTCGAAGTGTATTTAAAAAGGACAATCTGGCCTACAGAAATTTGCCTGAGGAAAAAGATAAAAAGTTTATATGCCAATCCAATTTCAGTAACAGTTTAACACCATGGTTTGGTGTGTACCTGGGAGTCTTTAAGACCCAGTTTACTGGCGAGCTTTCTCCTGTCTGGTTTGCTGATGTATTTTTGCTTCTGGAAGGTTCTCTCCAAAGCCTTTCTTTGGAGGTCTGAGAACACAGCCCGCCTCAGCATGCCTCTCCTGGGCTTCCCTCTGGGGGCGAGGGGCCATGAAAATGTCCCTGGGACAGGAACCACAGAGGAGGAAGCTGGGTAAACAAAACACAAGAGAGACAGGAGATTTTAAGAGTCAGGCAATGACTGGGGACTCTCGACCTTGTTAGATTAAGTGCCAAATTGTCATCTGAAGTTTAAGACTGATCTCTGTAATGTACAAACCTTAAGACTACCAATTAAAAATGAGCTCCAGTTTAGTGGTATAAAGGCAAGTATATATATTTTTGTTATTTTTGCTGTGTGAGCTCAATTCACAGGGTAATTTAATCATGTGTCAGTATAAAAAAAGGCCTCGAGTACAAGTGTTAGGAAAGAGAAGATGGAGCAGCAAGAACAAAAAGAGTATATATATATATATATATATATATATATATATATATATGTGGCAGGAGTGGTGTATGACACGCGTCTCCTCCTTTTTGGCGCGAGTGTTTTGGGGGTGCGCCCGCCCGCGCCCCATC
>VOQJ01045333.1:0-16415 GCA_015052665.1 Apistogramma diplotaenia | reverse complement strand
CAAATTTAGTTTGTGATATAAATTCAATAATAGAAATTATTTTACCTGGTTATATAATTATGATGACATACCCCTGGTTCTGCTGGAGGTTTCTTCCTGTTAAAAGGGAGTTTTTACTTCCCACTGTCACCAAGTGCTGCTCATAGGGGGTCGTTTTGATTGTTGGGTTTACTCTGTAATTATTGTAGGGTCTTTACCTTATAATAAAAAGCGCCTTGAGGCGACTGTTTGTTGTGATTTGGTGTGTATAAATAAAATTGAATTGAATTGAAGGTCACAGCATCCAACAGCAGGTGGGTGGAGCTTCTCTGCCTTTTTATGACATCATACAACATCAAAAGTAGAAAAAAAAGTGTCTGAATCTGAGGTTTTGCGAAGAGCCTGAAGCTCACAGGGATTTCTTGCACATCCCGTCAGTCTGCTCCAGGGCCTAAAACACTTTATCTCGGTAACTCTCTATTACAAAAAAAGTAAGTAAACTTTTGGAAATGTCTGCAATAACTTATAATAATGATTTTGTAATAATGATTTTGAATGACTTTTTTCAGGCACATGCAGGATGCTGGAGGCACAGCTGTGGCTCTTCAGGCTCACGCTTGCTTTTCTGTCAGAAGACTGCTGAAGAACTGATGGCCGTTTTTGGAGAGGAGGTGGCCTTTTCATTTGTCACAGACAGACTCACAGCTCAGGATGAAAATAATCTTTATATTACTGTTGGCTGTGAAAAGCTCCAACGAAGGACGAGCGGACTGTCAGAGAGCGAAGCTGCGACCTTTACTTAAGACTGCAATCTGTAAAGATTTAATGCACTGTGAATAATGAACTATATAAATACATGGCTTTAAGCTGTAACAGTGGAAGTGACTCTTTTTCCATATGACTTGAGTATTGTTCACGTCAGCCCTTTCCTGCTTTAAATGATCAAGAAAAACGATATGCTGATGCTGAGACGCACCCTGAAGACCTGCTAAAGCTCATAAACCTGGAGGTCTGCAGTGTCCTCTCAGAGAGTGACCACTGGGTGCATTTCTGAAGATGTCCTGGCTCTTTAGCTTGGAGGTCTTCCCATCATGGAAAGACATAAACTGGCTGTTGTGTTGCTTCGTGTTCAGTTGAAGTTGAACGTATCTGGATAAGAACCAGCGTTTTTGCGTCTGCACTCTCCTTCTTCTTGTGTGTTTTTGTGCCGCAGCAGAGGTCCTGCTGTTTCTATTATCCACTTCATACTCCCTCATTAACGAGCCTGACCCCGGCACTCAAACCATAAACTGGCTTCCCGCGTCACTAACGTGGAGCGGAGCCTGGAAGCCTCCCGGCGCTTCGGGAACTCACCGGCTGCTCTGCCTTCCTGGCAGAGCCGCTTTTTTCCAGCAGCTCGCGGTGACTCACTGCTCGTATACTGTACTGTATGTCCTCTGGAGCTTTCCAACTCTGTTTCTGCTTCATCGGCTCGTATAGCCGATCGCTGGCAGGGGCGAGGAAACTGAGCTTGAAAGCGTGAAGATTCTTAATGCGTGAAAAACAGGCAGGGCCTTTAAAGCTGGAGCCAAACCCCTGAGTCTGCAGTTTGTTGGAAACCGCAAGCAAGTCAGTTTGGTGATGCGTGTGCATGGTGGACGTCAGGAAGAGCAGTTAAAGAGGGGGAGTGACAGGAAAGAGGGTAGAGGAGGTGTCAAACACTCCGAGATAAGAATACATTTCCAGAAGATATCTGCTGCTTCCAACAAGCCCTGAGCCGTCACTTTTAATGGCCTTCATCTGTTTGCTTTGGTTTCAGACACTTTGAAAGTAGATAAATACAATTACTCTAAACTGACCCCTTTGGCCCAGTGGCCTGTAAACAATGACTCGTTAAAATGTCCAACTTTACAGCAGAAAGAATTTGACAGCCTGCCACAAAAAGCAGTTTTGGCCTCTTTAGGTGTATCTTCTTATAACTCACCTGTTTAAACTATATTAAGGCTTAAAGTTTGTATTATTGGGGGCGTGGCCTCATTGATTGACAGGTGGATGGTGGCACAGGCAGCTTGGCTTCACCTCAGCTAATATGAGCCCCTGAATCGGACCTCTGGACCATGTTTGTGCAGCATGGCTGCTGTGTGGTTCTGTTCTAACAGACTGTACGAGAAATTTATAAACTCTAGGATTTTATACCTGCGTCACCATTCTACCTTCTCTTTATACCTGAATGAACTCAGTTAAAGCAGCTGCGCTGTTGTTTTAAATGAGTTTGGCTATAGATTCTAAATCTGATTTATAACTCTTCATATCTGCTGAGTCACGTGTGTTTGTAGTCTTGCTTTTTTTACCATTACAATAAAGAATCAGAGTCCTTTTTACTCTTTTTCATTTGACTTTCTTGCCTGTTCTCTGCTGCCAGGAATCTCCAGGAAAAGCATATAAAACTATAAAAAATACCCATGAGTGCACTGTGAATGCTGTATACAACCTCCAATAGATTATGCTGGTATCTAAGAAGGTCATGCACATCCAACCCAACATCTCATGTGGTAAAGCATCTTAATAAGAGGACTTCATAGGTCACGTCTACGCAGACTCACTCAGATATACTCGACTCACCCTGCGTTTGAAGTGTCTGGCCAGCTGCTGGTATTCAAAGCTGCTCGGGTCTCTCAGGGCGTTGTTGTACGTTTCCTCTTTCAGTTTCATGCTCAACTCCACCACCTGGTCCTTCAGGGGTCTCGGGGGCAGAAGAAATGTGTCTATCTCGTTACCCAACTATATGTGAAAGTAGGCACGCAGATATGGGTTACCAAACCGTCAGGTTTGACGGTATTACGTCAAATCATGGATTAGCCATATTTCCTTACCAAGTTCTCCTCCTCTTCCTCCAACCTGAAGCCATTGTTTCCAAAAAAGTCACCTACATTATAAACCCTCTCTGTGAGATCAGGGAAGTTGCCATTGTTGTATTCAACCACGTACTTGGTTGTTATCTCCAAAGAGGAAGCGGGGGTGGACTCCTCAGTGGTGCCCACTGGAGGACTCGCTTCAGTGAAGTCCACAACTGTGTCCGTATCAACTGATTCAGGTGCCACTTCTACTGGAGTCGCTGTTTTGAATTCATCTGGTTCTTCATCCTCAAATGATTCTGGACCAACATCTACTGGAGCTATCTGGACATTGAGGTCACCATCATCCTTAGTGGGAGGTTCTTTAGGAGACTCTGGGGTGATCTCCTTAAGGGTTTCTACCTCTGAAACTGTGCCTGGTTGGGCATCGGTCACAACATCTGGAGATAATTCACTTGGAGCCTCTAAGATTTCTTCCTCAGCTTCAGGGAATAATTTGGGCTCGAGAACTTCAGGTTCAGCTGCTTGCACAGTGATCTTTTTGGTGGTTTCTGGGGGAACTGCCACCTCAGACCCGCCTGCAGGTTCCACTGTTACAGCAGATTCAAGTGTTTTGGCCTTTTCAGTCACCGGCAATAATCCCTCTGTGTCTTCTGGAATGAGAACAAGCACAGGCGTGACCTCCTCATCGGACTCTGGAGGAGTGTCTGGTATAATATCTGGTGAGGTTTCTTCTGCTTCTGGTTCTTCAAATGCAGCTTCTTTCTCTGTTACTTCATCTGAAGTCTCAGTTGTAGCTTCTTCTCTGTCCTCCAATGGTTTTCCTTCAGCTGCATCTTGTGTTTTATCTGCAGATATTATAATAATATCGGTTTTATTCTCAGGTACAACTTTGGGTTTTGACTGGTCTACAGATTCTTCTGTTGGTTCTTCCTTTTCACCAGTTTCTTCTACAGATTCAGTATGTTGGGCTGGTTTTCTTGTGGGTTGTGTTTTTTCTGCAGTGTCGTCTACGAGTTCTTCTTCTGTTGGTCTTTCTGTAGGTTCTGCTTTTAATGCTGGTGCTTTAGTGGCTTCTCTGTCTTGAACTGGTTCTTTTGTGGGTTCAGGTTTTTCTGTAATTTCTTCGCCTACGTCTGTGTTTTTTGCTAGTTCTCCTTTAGGTTCTAGTGACTTCTCATCGCTTTCTTTTACTGGTTTGTTCTCTGTCACTGATTCTTCTACAGGTTCGGTCTTCCCTGTAATTTCTTTGACAGGTTCCACTTCTTGTACCAGTTCTTCCAGAGGTTTGGTCTTGTCTGTAATGACTTCTACAAGTTCTACTTTTGACACTTTTGTTGGGAGTTCTGTCTCTTTAGAAGTTTCTTCTGTGGGTTTGACTATTTCTACAGTTTCTTCCACAGGTTTGTGAAGTTCTGGTTCATGTAGAATTTCTATTGAAGGTTCTGGTTCGTCTTCCTTTCTTCCTTCCTCCTTTACGGTTTCTGTTGTATCATCTTTATCTTTAACTGGTTCTCTTGTGGCTTCCAGTATTTTCTCCTCTGTTTGTGTTACAGGTTTTACTTCTTCTTCTACAGTAGCTATTTCTACAGCTACTTCAACCAGTTCTCCCTCTGCTGTGTCTATTGTAACATCTTCTGGAGCTTTTAATGTACCCTTCACTATGACTTCTTCTTCTTTGTGCAGTTCTTCTTCTGCTGCTTCTATAGCTGTATCTGTTGCTATTTGAACTGCTTCTTCTTTAGCAACAGTCTCAACTGGCTCTTCCACATCAGTCTCTGTAATTAGCACCTCAGGTTTTTCCAGTTTAGTCTTATCTTCTAGAACAACCTCTTCTTGTTTGACCACTACTTTTAAGTCCTCTTCTGGCCTTTCTGTTAACACCATTGGTATTTCTTTTCCATATTCCTTGGCTGTAGTTACCTGTATTGTTGGTGTTTCCTCTGTGAGACTGGATTCTTCCTCTTTGTCATGTTCTAAGACCCAAACAGGCTTGGAAGTAACCTCAACGATTAGTGTCGGTTTGTCCTTTGGAGTGTCTTCAACAGCTGCTATTTCTATCTTAAGTGTTGTTGTCAGGATGGAGGCATCAGAGGGAGCTTCTCTTTCTGCAGCTGAGGCAGATCCTTGTTTTGGAGTCACACTTATGAATTCTTCACCTTCTTCTGCATCTGGTGTCAGAAATCCAGTTTCTGTTGCTTCTGTGATGACTTTGGTTTCTTCTTGGATCACCTCTTCATCTGTCTTTGAAGGATGTTCTTCTGGAGGTGCATGTATTTTGTCTTCAGGAATTGTTAATTCAGGTGGAAGTGGTATTGCTTCATCGGTTGGCTCTGGTAAATCTTTGGAGGGTTTCTCTACAGCCTTCTCAGGGAAGGTTATGTCATGAATTTTATCCAAAGAACTGTCGGGAATTTCTTCAACTTCTGGGTCTACAGCCTGTTCATTGGCTGTCTTAGGGATGTGCTCTATCGTGACTTCAGAAGGAGCATCAGAAGTCATCTCCGGGGGAAGAACCACAATAGTAGCTTCTGTGTGGGGTTCAAGGGCTACAACCTCCAATGCTGGTTCTTCGTCTTTTAGTGTAAGTTTCTGAATCACCTCAGAGTCAGCTATGACCGCATTGTCAGGGAGTAGACCAATGATCTTGCCATCTTCAGCTACAGCCTCCTCCTTATCTGGTATTTCAGGAATAGTTTTGTCTTCCTCTATTTCCTGATTGATCCAAACAAAAGGCTTGTGTGTAACAAAGTAATCAGCCTCTGTAGCCATCACAGCATCGTCATCCAAGCCCCCAACACTTAAAACCCCAGTGCCAATCCCTGCCATAGACTCTTGATGTGGACTTTCAGTCACAGAATGTGAAGGAATCCAAGAAGTGGCCTCAAAGCTTGGGGTAAGGTCGTCTTGCTTGGTTGTGATTGTCTCTGATCTGATGACGATGTCACCTTCTCCTATAAAATAGCAAAAAATGAACAATTTAAACAAGGGGACAAAGAAAAGATCAAGTTTAAAGAGTTAAAACCTTGAATACGGCAAATGAATATGTGCCACATCTTGTTCAGTGTGTACTTCAGTTTGAAGTACAGTAAAAGATGTCTGCATGTACTTAAATTACCTGATGGTTCTTTGTAACAAAGAGGAAAAGTGTAAAATGCTTAAAAGAACTGAAGAAAGGAGATACGAGCCCATCACCAGTTCTTTAGAGGTAGTCAGTTAATCTGCAAACTTTACAAAAGCTTCTACGTCCAAGAAACCAGATGTTTCAGAGTAGTTTTTACCTATTTCAGTTTTTAGTGTCAAAAAAAAAAATCTGTGCTTCACTCCTTTGTTCCAGGTTATAATTGACACTGACTGCAGAGCTGAAGAATGTTACTTAACAATGCTAACCTGTGACCTAAAGTTCCACTGGAAGTCTGCCATGTTTTCCTTGCGGATAAAATAACTTCCAGGTCTGCCAACAAGCAACTAATCCTTAAAATGATCTGTTAAAGAGTCGCTGCACATCATGACTTCTGACAGAAGAGGTTCTGGTGAGAATCTCATCGAGATCTGGGGACCATCTTCGAAGGGTCAAGAAGGTCGCAAAGACTAGCAGGCCGAGAATGCAATGAAAATAGTCTGCTGTTTTATTTCTGCTGGGTGTCAATGGGGAGACCTCACACATGATGCAGTCTGCCAGAAATAGTACAGATGATGACATGAAACGGTCTGCAAAAACAGGCTCAAAATGAACCGTCTGCAGCTCTGATCTCACTAACCCTGATCGTTGTCCTGCAGTAACTCTGTCACGTCCACATTTCTGCTGCCAGTCCTCTACTCAGTCTCCATCCATTGACCAGACTGCTGCCCGTAAATAGGCTTACAGATCTATTCTGAGAGCGGAGCGTGTGACGGGAATCAGCCTCCCGGACCCAGTCCTACCTCACATAAGACAGATTTGGTTGTAAGGTGAAGCACGGCGGCTGCTGACGCTCATCGCCACCAACTGTGGGGGTCAACAAAGACTTTCCACGGCTCGTAAAAGAGCCACCAGTAAGGCACTAATCTGTACGCACGTACAGTCCATCAGTGCCTTCAGCTAGTTTTAAGGCTCATTTGTGCCTTTTTATTTGGGCTTTGCTGAAGTCTACAAAACATCCGTAAACTAGCTGGCTGTTGCATATATACAACTCTTGCGTACACCTGTGTCTGCACATTGAGGTCACTGTGCGTTGATTGGCTGAAATCCAAAATGTGTTTCTGTATTTTCAGACCAATCAGAGTAAACCCTTCATGTTTGTGTGCTGTAACAGGACAACTTGTTGTTCGTGTTCAAATTCTCAACATTTGCAGCTAAACTACACTTGAAGAATGAGCTTTAGGTGAGCTTCTACCTGGTGAGGTCTCCGTCACGGAGTCTTTAGTGGTCGGCGTCTCCGAGCTGCAGGACAAGCAGAGACAGACGGCAAAGCATTTAGCAAACAAACGATTTCACCGCCTTCTACATCTAACTGAGAGAAGAATAATCTCAGAAAGATGCTCTTGTTGAGAGATAGATATGCATAACAGTAAAATAATTAGCCTTCTTTGATATGAACATTCCTCTTTTGTGACAGTGATGCTCTAAAGTTCACATTTTCTTCAGTAACATAAGATTCTATGTGCAGCAAAAGCCATATAAAGCGTGGATCATATGGCTTTTAAAGGGGAACTTCACCTGTTTTAAGGTTCTCTGTGTCCTTGTTGTTTCCAAGTACAATTCAGCGAAAAGAACAAGTTTATATTCTCGTATTTATGCTCAACATTTACCAGAGAGAGAAAAACCATACAAGTCAACAAGCCCGAAGCCCCATTCATCGTCAACGTACACAAAACATCTGTGAATCCTTAAAATAGTTGGCATTCCCCTTTAAATTCATTAAACTGCAGTTATTCCCATGCAGCTGGACTGAGGCTTTTTTATTAACGAAAACCACACAACTGTAAAATAAATAAAAGCGCGGCGAGCTAAAGAAAGCAGAGACAACAAACAAGCCGAGCACGCAAGCACTTCGGTTTCTCTCGTCCAAACACTAAAACAAGCCGGCGTCCAGCTCAGCACGAGCAGCAGCGAAGCTCAGTGTTCTGTCTCTGGGTTGGTCATGAAAGATTTTAAAACTCTAGATTAGTTTAGTTACACCTTTTTTTATTTTGTTCTCGCATCTTTAATTCAGTGCTGATGCCAACAAACTAATATGCCAATTAAAGGTCATCATGATTTCTGTGCAACCATTTAGCTAAAATAGCACATTCAGTCCTGTATGTTACTCTGCTACTGTCTTAGTATTTTTGCATTTCATGTTCAGCACTTAAAAGGACAAAAATATGCTTAAAAGTAACTTTTCACACACTTTGCATGTTAAATATTAGCAGGTTAATGTGAGGCGTTTTATTCTTAAGCCCAGAAAACAATCTAACTTCACCTTCACTTGCTAAGTCTTCAGCCACACAGGTCAGAGACCAGTTTGTAACCCCAGTAATAAAATGTGGTCCCCAGGTGGTTTGTGAGTGGTTGCTGGCAGTCGTCAACTGGTTGCAAAGAGGAGAAATTGGTTGCAAAAAGGGTGCTGAATCAAAAACCTCCTTTTTGACTGCTTTGGTTGCTAAGAGATCCCTTTGCCCACAGGAAACCAGCCATTTGCCTTCCAAGTAAAAGCCGTGCTTTGTAAACATACTGGTTGCAGCAGTAACGCACAACATTACTCCACAGAGCAAAGTGAAGACTTGTTTGAAATCCCAGAGTCAAAATACAGAGCACTAAATGAGCAGAACAGGTCCTCTAAGTCCGCTGCCTGACTCCAGCCCAGCTCTGTAGGAGGTGTTCAGTGTCTGCAGGCCTACCTGCATGGAGGAGGGCTGATGGGCACACTGCAGCAGGTGATCAAACACAACACAGGTGTAAATACACAACCACAACTTTCAGTTTAACTAATTACTGCTGTTGCAAAAAGTTTAACAAACCATGTAACTTAGTGTCACATCCTTCTTTGGGCTGTACATAATGCATATACTCACACCCATTATTTTAAATACCACTGACTACATTAATAACAGTGTTATAGGAAAGCAATAACCTATTGATTACATGTAGACTGTTTACAGCTAAAAGTATTATTAAAATTATCTACGGTTGGTGGTTTGAAATTTTTCCAAGTTCAAATCATTAAATATTTCCGTCCGACCCAACTACCGCTCTTCCTGTTTTTTACTTTGATGTTTTTCGGGACATGACACATCAGTGATTTGTTAAATGTATGTATGTTTGTACAGCTTCATGAACACAGCTGACTAACTGCTGTTAACTCACATGTTCACTGCAGCAGCAACACCGACTCTCTGAAATAAAAGAAGCACATCATCAGCAAAGAATATCACCAAACAAGCACAAACACGGTTTGATTTACCTTGTTTAATTTAAACAAATTTAATATATTTAATTAACCACAGCTGTCAAATTTTCATAAGTTCATAATCATGAGTGGACTGAATATTGACAAATGTTGCTGCAGTATCACCATCTGAAAGCAGGGCTGCAACTTTCAATCATTTTAATTGCAGGTTCATTTGTCAATTGATGTATCAGTTCTTTGGTTTTTAGTACAGTGGTTGTTAGTACAGGTGGCTTTAACACAGTGGTGTTCTTACGCTCTGAATGAGGCTCCTGTGCTCCTCCGATTGGCTGAAGAGTCTGCCGATGTCAATGACGCTAACGGAGCCGTCCATGCAGCGGTTCACCCAGCTCTGGTACTCCTCTCGCTCTGGCAGCCGGTCCCAGAAGATCTTGAAAGCCTCCCAAACTGTCTCCTGACACACTAAAACACACACAGACACCTGTCACAAACCTCAAACTGAAGCTAAGAAAAAGCACAAACTCAAGTCTGGTTTTGAGTGCCGGGTTTCCGTAAGCAGAAAAAAACAATCATTACAAAATTAAATGACCATTTTAGTAAAGTGTTTACAAGCACATTAATAGATTTATGTTGGTCTGCCTACATTTTCTGATTTCCGCTGATCTATAAGCCTTCCTTTGAATAAGTGAATGTTTTCCATAACTTGCTGTGAGATTCTCCCAAATGTTTTTTTTTCAGTTAATACTTCTGTGGACATACAGTAGCTATAATAAGTTACATACTGATGTGAATGTGTTCAAAGAAATCCATGAATCTGAAGGAAAAGAGCAACAATGGAAAAGAAATGAGGCCTAAAAGGAGCTGATGGGACAGAAACACGATGGATGGTCAAAGAGATGTAACCACATCAGCACTATGACAAAATAAATAATCATGTCTCGGCAGAGCTGACGGTGACTGATAAAAGCCTCTCACTTTTCCCAAAGTTTTAACCAAGCTGAACAAAACAAAACACTGAAAATGCATTAAAGAGCTTGTTAATTATTGGTGTAGGATTACTTTTAATGAGCATCGTGCAAACAGCACGTCTGAGCACTGGTGAAATAACTATAACATTACCATCATGCACATATGTGACTGGGAAAACCAATGAAAGTCCCAGCCTCAAAGCTCAGAAATGATGTCAGAGAAAAAGAAATGTTCGAGTTGCAATTTAATTAAAATATTTTATGTTCTGTACAAAATGTCATTTATGAGTCTGTTTACATGAATTCAATCGAATCAACAGTAAGAATATGAAGCAGATGAAAGAACTCTCTCCATGCCAGAAACATTCCGCGAAACGTTTCGTTCCCATTATTACCGATCCTTCTGTTATTTGAATGCGTTCAGGTTCTGCGACAGATGAATTATGATATTTGTGGTTCTTTGTGCGTTTCAGGGCATTGTGTTAAATCCTGTTGCACCAACTCCTGCCAACATTTGTTGTAACAGTAATAAAGTTAATTCAGCTCATGTGTTGGTCCAGTTTACTTTGGCTCATGTTTTTGCAGTTTAAAAAAACTCAACATTTTAATGATTGTTCTTTTCCTTCTGACCCAAACAGACATGTTTTCACTCTAATAAAGCTTGAAGCTGATTGTTCACCTTGTAACCAAGCAAGCTTTACTCAATAGTTACTTCAGTATCTTGTGCTGGGATCAGAGCTCACGTGAAAACACTCCAGCTTTGAAAGTAAAGTACCAGGAATCTGAAGAGGAAGATCTCCTCGGTGCAGACATGTGGAGGGACGTACCTCTGAGGTGGAAGTAGCTGAGGTGGTTGGCGATGGCCTGGTCAAAAGTCTCCTGAGAACAAAGCTTGACTCCGCTGGGAAACAAGACGTCCCTCTTCCTCCGAGTTAGAGCAGAGTGTCGTCTGTATAACAGCTGATCCAAGTCCGCCGCCAGCTCTCCTGAAGATTCTTCACTCTCCTGCAAACCCACTTCCTGCTCATGGACAGCATCTGTGGTTTAAAGTAACAGTAGTGCTGCTTTATACTTTAAGGACAGCTACTGTATGTGGTACTGCAGTGCATGTACCTGACTGTTAACTCAGTTACTTCATGCAAATCACAGGTTCTGAAAATGAGTAATTTAGTCAGGTTTTTTAAATGTCTGTTAAAACTATCAGAGCTCGTTATTTTCTTAATTATCACTTGGCTGTTTTTTCCCCAGAGTGAAAACATTTTTTATTTGTCCAACTGGAAGCATTGAAGTCATAGTAGCTGAAACTCAATGATTTCAACTTAAAACGATCAAGAACCAAGAAATATTTGCCAGTTAGCTTCGTTCACTGCAGTTTGAGTTTGAGCTCATCTGAATACTTTAAAAGTTACCACGTGGCTTTAGGATAATTCTAAAGGTACTTTCCTTCTTAAACATGCTCTTTAGCTTGACCTCTATCAAGGCCCCAAAAGCCAGAACACTGAGCAGGGCTCTTCCTTCGATGACCCTTTTGAGTGACACGCCCCCCCAGTTAGGAGCTGATGACTAAAATGGCTCCAGCAGGAAAATACTGCTGAATCTTTGATGTATCAGGATCAATAATCTGATCAAAGTAAATAGACTTGGTGTCGCTCCAAACTTTTACTTGGCTGAGGATGTTGTTTTTCCTCTGTTATGCAACCCTTCAACTCATAACACAGAATTTCTAATAAAACAATCCAAAGATGTGTAACTTTTACTGTGATACTTTGCTGATGATACTGTGTTTTTCTTCGTAAAGCAACACCATCATTCAGAGCATTAAAAGTAAATGAAGAAGTGCAAATAAAACCTTAATGCAGACCTGTTTCGATGTACAAGCAGCATGAAAGCAGCACAGCCCCAAACGCCCACAGCAGCAGTCTTCCACACTTTCCAGCCATTTCTCAAAAAAAGCCCTTCCAAAGATCCACCCCGGACTCGCTGCTCCTTATGTCCTCAGCTCATCAGCAGCTGCCTCCTCGTCCATCCACCAGCTCTCATGGCAGAAGAAACAGAAAAAGAGAAGACAGCAGAGGTCTTGCAGTGTGCGTTGTCTGCAGGCTGCTTCCTCTCAGGTGAGCAGATGGGACTTTGCTGCTGCCGGAGATTTTTTTCCTCTTTGCTCTAATCCTATTTGTTAAGCTCCTGGAGTGGATGACTGTCAGAGCCACGGTGTACTGGGCCAGCCAGAAGGAAATCAAACAAGCGGGGCGGGCAGGGCAGGGCGACAGCAGTCAGGGTTCAAGTTCAGCCGTAAAATACGAGTTCGGCTCAAGAGAACACGAGCCGACAGGTTAAATCCAAACCTGGGTAAAACTGAAGAACATCAGACAAGCATGCCAAAGAAAACTGAAAATAATCCTAAATGATGAAAAATATTTAATATACATGTATGAAGCCTCATCTAATTAAGTCCAATTTATTCTTCTCAAACATGTTTAAGGACTTTAAATCTAAAATACACCTTTAATTTAAAAAAATCCTCTTCTGCAAAACATTGTAATGTTTATAGTCTGGGAAAGGAAATCTCTGGGATTTTTAATAGAATCACGTTTCTTGTACTAACACAAATATGATGTATGAATCCAACCAGACTGCAATCAGAAACCAGAACGGAGTTCTGTTGAATCTAAATGAATCCGAGCAAAGTCCGGTCCGGTTAGTCTCGGCTCAGTGGTTATAATGTGTCCAGTTCTGCTCTGTCCCACTAGTAATATCAATCACAGAAATCTACAGTACAGGACATAAAATAGCAGCATTTCTCTTTCTATTACATGCCACTTATGCATAATTTACAAGAAAGGTAAAAAAAACCTAAAATTATGTACATAGTCTTTATATGACTATATACATAGTTTCTTCATATACTAAAGATACAAGCTGAATCACAACAGAGATGGATTTAGTTTTTCATCTTCAGGGCTCACTCAGATTATTTTGGGAGGTTTCATAGGGGCCATAAATCTGTCTAATCTCAGCCTCCCACTGCTCAGATTAGCCTGCTCTACGACCCGCCTGAAGGCAGTTCGGTTAACTGGTTCAGGGCCAAACCAGGGCTGGGACAGGGACACGGACCAGAACGAGCAGATCTATGACATACTCGTATACTCGAGTCCATCCAAGGAGGGCCACACGGCGCTCGACTACGCCCCCGTATGGGGCTGGCCAAGGGACAAAAGAGGGTTGGAGCAGGGCCAGAGCAGCTTTGGACGAGGACAGAAAGAACCAGGCTCAGCCGGGGTGGAACCAGAGGGAAGTCCTGGGTAATAAGAGCCGAGCCAGGGGCTCCCGAACTCCTGATGAGGGTCAGAACCGAGGTCACAAGGGGGCAAACCAGAGCCAGAAGGGGAAGAAAGAACCAGACCAGAGCCAGAACACAGCTGCTGCATGTTCATCACATCGTTTATTCTGTGCTTCGCTTCAGCCGTTAAGGAAGTTCTTTCCTTTCGGTAGAGGTGAATAATTAGCCGTCATTATGCTCATCCACTAATCGTGGCCTCTGTGGTGGTGCTCCCATCTTTAAATGCATAAGCCCTCCTTGAGACCGGCGCCCCCCTCCTGTCTGATCCACTTAAACAGCTTTAAGCTGATTGGTTCTCGGTGGGGGGTGCTCGGCTGAAAGCCAGAGATTACCCAATCAGCCCACACAATCAAAGCACACAAAAACACACAAACATACATTTTTACACACACTCACGTGCGCGTGTGCACGGTGCAGCTCATACAAAGTCAACTGTGAGAAACAGGAAGGAAATTAATTTTAAGAACAAAAGGAAAAAAAAAGTCAGAACGCTGAAAAACGAGACACCTGCTGATAGTAACCCATTGACCTCTGACCTCGGCTTAGACAAACACCAAGGACACACTCTCCTCACTTCACTCACAACCAATTACTGATTAATTCATCAGTCACACGCTCAAGTCTCCAGCACCAAAGCTCAAATTTTTCAAAATAAGGGCCTCACACTGCACAATTAAATAAATACTTTTATTTTATAAAACAGGAAGTGACAGTAGAAAGGTATGTACATTCACAGACACAGTTTGACTGACTGAAACAGGAAGCAGTCAGTGTGGCGGCGGGTTAGCGGCTCGCTAGCAGCTCGTTAGTGGCTCGCTAGCGGCTCGTTAGCGGCTCGCTCGTCTTCGTCTCCTCCTCCTTCATCTGACTCTGATGCAGCCTCATGATGAGACTCCGGATCTCGTCGCGCTTCTGCCGAACTCGCTGCCGTGGGAACCAGTTCTCCAGTCGCAGTGGGGGGTCGAAGTGCACGACGGGGTTCTGGGGAGCCAATCAGACAGCTCGGGTTACCGTCAGACCTTCAGGGTCTCAGAAAGAGCGCGCCACGAAGACGATGACCGAGCGAAGTGTGTGTGTGTGTGTGTGTGTGTACCTGCAGGAAGCTCTCGACGTACTGCAGCAGGTAGAGCCCACAGTCGCTGCTGTTGTCCTGCTGAGGGACTCTGCAGTTGAAGCTCTTCATGCTGTCCGACGTGAACAGACGAGGGGACTTCCTGCGGACCTCCCACTCCACCTGCAGGTAGCTACACACAGAGCGGCGACCTTTAACCCCACAGGTGAATATGCACGAAGGCCACAGGGAGATCAAAGCAACATTTATCTGTACTTTTACCTTTTATTATTAATATAAGACTTCTTTTGACACAAAGTAACCTTGTAAACTTATTAGCTTTGGGACGTTTATTTTTTTAACCTTTAATTTCAACTTAATTGAAAATGACAACAAACAGTTGCTTCGAGGCCCTTTTTACTGTCAGCTAAGAGCCGACAATACTGAAGGACGTGTGTGTGATTAACTCACTCTCTGACGAGTCTGCACACGTGGTCGTGGTACGACAGCTTCAGCGAGTCCATGACGAGGATGCACGGCCTGCACACGACGGCAGAGTAACACAGTGTGGATGAAGAGTTTACACAAACTATGAACATGTGGGCTACAATAAGGCAAATACATTACAAATATATACATCAGCTACAAGCTGTGAGATATATGCACGAGAAGTGAAAAAAGGCAGGAAAATGAACATCATTTGATGTGTTCTGGTGGATTTAGGTGTAAAATGTGGTGAGTTCGCTCCCTGAGCACCGACCTCTTTAAGACGGTGTCCTTCTTGCAGCCGTGCTCGCTGCACTCCTGCAGACACACAACATGATCATGAGGCAGAAACATGTGGAGCAGTGGTGTCAAACAGCTCCACCTCAAACACACGAGAGCATCAGAGGGAGGTGGAGACCTCCTCTAAGCCCAGTGCACAGGTACAGCATCCCAGTGATCATGAAGCTTTGGGCACAGAGCAGCTCCGGAGAACAATGAACACAGTAACACTGTACCTATGATTAACAACAGTGTATCTAGACTGTAATTAAAGGGTAATTACTGTACTCAGGGTGTAATTACAGTGGAACTACTGCCCATCAATACAACAGTGTATTTACAGTAATCAGACCTCTTTAATAACTGTTACATACATGTGAGCACAGAGTAGACCATAATTAGTGTGTAATTATCATGAATAAACCTTACTAAGGTAACTATAGTTACAAGGTAATTACAGTACATTTACATGTACTTACATGACAGTTAACTATGCAACTACTGATAATTATACTTCAATGGCAGCCACGCAGGGAGCAACACACTAGGCTCCGGTTGCCTAGGCAACCCTGTGATGTATTTACACAGGCAACCCTCACTGGTAGAAGCTTCTCGCCTCAAAGTTGAGACACTTTGGACCCGCCCACACCGCACAGCTGAGGGCAGCGGCCTACTGGTGGCTGCGGCAGCGGCCTACTGGTGGCTGCGGCAGCGACTACTGGTGGCTGCGGCAGCGACTTACTGGTGGCTGCGGCAGCGACTTACTGGTGGCTGCGGCAGCGACTTACTGGTGGCTGCGGCAGCGGCCTACTGGTGGCTGCGGCAGCGACTTACTGGTGGCTGCGGCAGCGCCTACTGGTGGCTGCGGCAGCGACTTACTGGTGGCTGCGGCAGCGCCTTACTGGTGGCTGCGGCAGCGCCTTACTGGTGGCTGCGGCAGCGCCTACTGGTGGCTGCGGCAGCGACTTACTGGTGGCTGCGGCCTACTGGTGGCTGCGGCCTACTGGTGGCTGCGGCAGCGACTTACTGGTGGCTGTTGTGACGAGAGACTCGAGGTCGGTTTTCCTGCAGCTCCTGATTTACCTGCAACAGCAAAACACATCCATG
>VOQJ01045330.1:0-20726 GCA_015052665.1 Apistogramma diplotaenia | reverse complement strand
TCCCACGGGCCTGCGAGCTCACTCTACTCGTGGTCTGGCAGCATCCTGGGCTCTATTTAAGGGAGTGTCAATCCAGGACATCTGTGCAGCTGCAAGCTGGTCTTCACCTCTCACCTTTGTCCGGTTCTACAGGCTGGACGTTTCCGCTCCAAGTGTGGCCCAAGCAGTACTGAGCTCTGGGTCCACACTTGAGTAGGTGAACTGCTTGCTATTTGCTGGCGATTGCTTAAGATAAGCTTGTCTGGCAATACAGGAGTCTCCATTTCCCATAGTGAGACATCGAAACGAATGCTAGGAATGAGAACTTAAGGTTACTTGCGTAACCCCAGTTTTCAGAGTAGCATGAGTGAGATGTCTCACCAGACAGCCCTTCTTGCTGGAGCGAAGCGAGAAGAGGTACTTATCTTGAATAATGACTGTGTTATAGCACAAGCTATTTGAGGGTGGGTGGCTCTGCCTGACATGGTCATCGCGATCACCAGCCGATCAGGATTGGTGGAATGAGATAAATGCTTCTGAGGAATACGCAGAGGGGGCGTATCCCATAGTGAGACATCTCACTCATGCTACTCTGAAAACTGGGGTTACGCAAGTCACCTTAAGGTTTCCCAGTTTGTTAGAAAACAATGGAGGCACCAGTGCTGGGCCAGCCAGAAGAATACACTTACAGTACTTTAATTTCTGCATTGATTGTATGCTGTCATGCTCACAGTAAGACCTCATATAAAGTAGCTGACTTTTGTGTGCTGCTTTACAGATTGTTTACAACCTGCTGTCGCTGCGCTACAACTCCCGCATCCGTGTCAAGACCTACACAGATGAGTTAACACCGGTGGACTCTGCCGTGCCCGTCCACGTGGCTGCCAACTGGTACGAGAGGGAGGTGGGTGACGCGCTGCAGTCATAAAACTCCACGTGTTATGGCTTATTTTGACGTCACAGACAAACCAAGAGTATAACTGTAATACAACAGGTGTGGGACATGTTTGGGGTTTTCTTCGCCAACCATCCAGACCTGAGGCGGATTCTGACAGACTATGGCTTTGAGGGTCACCCCTTCAGGAAGGACTTCCCTCTGTCAGGATATGTGGAGGTGAGTTCTGAGTTTGGTTTGTTCAGCTCCATCGATGCCGGTAAGACAAAGAAGCTGCGCCCACATGTCGAGTAAACCTGGCTCCTCGGCATTCTGTCTTTTCACGTATTCATTTTGTTTGAGCTCATGATGAATTATTTCACATTTTTAAGAAAATAATTTTTAAGAATCATTGTGTAAGGTCGCACTATAAAGAAAGGCTTCTGTCTATAACGACTGCTTACAAACCGAAGCATGCCTCCCTCTGCAGGTTCGCTATGACGATGAGTTGAAGCGTGTGGTGGCGGAGCCTGTGGAGCTGTCACAGGAGTTTAGGAAGTTTGACCTGAACACGCCCTGGGAGGTGTTCCCTGCCTATCGAGATCCCAAAGAGGATACACCCAAGCTGGAGGCTGGTGACCAGGCCCCTGAGAAGAAGTGATGTCCTCCTGTTTAGTTGGCACACCCTTCATCACCATGTTGTTTCTGTGTTGTTCTGGGACTCATCCCTCAGGAATCCTGATATTTATGTAAATAAAAATACTAGTAAAACATCTTTAAATGACCATCGTGGTTTTTTTTTTCTTTTTAGATAGGGATTTTTGGGGGGTTGTTCCAGTTGATGCTAATGGTACTGAAAGGTTGACGTACGGGTTCTGTACAGACCTCCACAGTAATTCACATGAATGTGCATTCAAGTAAGAAAAAAAATGCTAGGAACAGTTAAGATGCTGCACAGGCTCCCAGGCCTCTGGTAGAGGACCCAGGCTTGGAGAACTCCCCACAGGACAAATGTGGGTTTTTGTTTTTAATGTGCACACACACACACACACACACGGTCATGATGAGGGAACCGAAGAAACTGCCTGAAAAAAACTAACTGAAGAAACTCTATGTCAGATTTGTCTTCATGATGAGGCTTTGGTTCAAATGTTGGGTGAAACTGGGTATTTAGTGCAATACTTATTAAAAACTTTATAGAACATGCCCCTGACAGATACCCCCCCCCCACCACCACATATACAACCAGAAAACGTAAACTCAAACTAAGCACTTGAAGCTATAAATGAACTAAAATGGGAACAAACAAACAAAATGAACCTGTACAAACAATGTTGTGCTCTTTGTCTGACCACAGCAAAAGACTTCAAATGTTGAACACTGATATTAGCCAGCAGGTGGCGTTGCAATACAGACTAAAAGCTGTAAAAGATGAAGCTGAAAATTGCTTTGCCTGCTGTTAACCTTCATCATGGGCACAATAACTGTCCAAGCTTTATGTTTGTTTTTGTTAGTTTTTTTATTTTGTCAAACATCTTCATCGAAGCATTCATTTTACAAGTAAGAAATACTCAAAACACTTCAAAGAAAGAGTCAACATGAGCCAGACTACTGGAATCAGGCAATGGGTCAAAACGAGCCTCTTTCTCCATCAGAAGGTTTACAGTTTCATTTCATGTCACAGCATGTAAAAGCACATGAGAACATTTTGACCCATGTCTGCACCACATATTTTCTAATACACGATCTTCAACCGGGATTATCAGAAACAGAGAAGCACAGACCAGAAACATCCAGCATATCATCAGTCACTGTACAGATAATTCACTAATCAATAAAAGTACACAGTTAGCAGGCATCGACTGGGTCTGTGAAGCTGCTCAGTAATCATGACAAAGTATCTTTTTCATTTATTGTATTTTCACTTAAATGCATGCATCACACGAGTTTGGTGCAGGATTTCTTAACACCTTTGCAGACTGGTCATGATTTTCTGAGTCTGAAAGCAAAACTGAGGGGTTCCACCTCTGTGCACTGCTCACTCACTAACACTGAAACCGAGAAACCACCAGGTGTTAGACTGTGACAGAATGTAACATTATCTGCACTGAGCCATGCTCACAGAGTAATTTCATATTGTCCAAAATTTAGTGCCCTTCTTAGAAGCGAGTGCAGCCGTAAAGGACAGGAAATTGTGGATTAGTGAGTGTGGAGCCACCTGAAGCCCAGAGAGACTAGCTGACGCCTGCCAGTGAAGGTGCAGCATCATTTCTCCTCTGCTCAAACACATCACAGTGAAGCAAAGGCTTTCATGACTTTTTACAGCTCTAACTCTACAGTTTGGTAATATTTTCAGGTTTATTGAGATCATATTTATTTGACTTTTTCATCATTTTAAAGTTCTGCCTTGTACAGCTGGGCTTTTCAAACATGAATCCCGGTTTTTCTTTTCTGCTGCCGCACACTCTGATTTGATTCTCCTCGTTTTATCACTGTGTGTCTTTGGTCACAATGTCCCTATTTTCTGCATTTGATATTTGCAAGCAACTAATCACATTGCTTTTGCAGTAATGTGACAATTATACTCAGGGATACATGAAAGGTCGCATGCTTATTCAGATGCAGCTTGTATTTTATTTTGTTTTTTCTCATCAGTCAAAAATGATTTTACGCCAGCCCACTGTTTATTTTTCCTCCCAGTGAAGATTTCACCATCGCGGTGCTCCGAAGGGCCACTAAAACTGGCAGGACTGCAGCGAATTAACAGGCCTGTACGGACATCTTGTTTATTAATATGAGGCTGTTTTGATTATTTTAGGAGTTACGTGTATTGGCTGCAATATTCACTGCCATTCAGCCGGCCAACTGAAGCGTGGCTACCCACGCAGTGATTACCCCTGCTGTGGTGCTTCATCCTGAATGCAGTTCAGTGGAGGAAGAGGAAGTGTTTATAGACAAGAATATGATATTGCTTTCCACTAGTTTCCTGGGTTAATTAATTTTTAATAGTCTTTGATGTGGATATGTCCATCCACAGCTTTATACGATGAAATTCATGCTGGAGAGTTTATTCCTTTTCTTTCTTTTTTTAATTCTAATAAGTAAACAGTTCCCTAAACAGTGGTTACTGTTAAACTCTTATCAGTTACTTTTCATTTCAAGTCATGTGGACATGAGGGCTACATACACTATATTCATTCACCATCCAAATCAGTGAATTCAGGTGTTCCAGTCACTTCCATGGCCACAGGTGTGTAAACCAAGCACCTAGACAGAGAATTCCAGTGTGGTACCGTGATAGGATGACAAGTCCAGTTGTGAAATTTTCCTACTGAATATTCCACAGTCAGCTGTTAGTGGGAACTCAGCCAGAAACTGGTAGGCCACATAAAGCAGATGTTGTGACACATAGATCGCTAACTTTCTGCAGAGTCAGTCACTATAGACCTACAAATGTCACGTAGCCTTGAGATTATCTCAAGAACAGTGTGTAGAGAGCTTCATTGAATAGGTTTCCATGGCTGAGCAGCTGCATCCAAGCCTTACATCACTAATCACAATACAAACCGTTAGAGTGGTGTAAAGCACGCCGCCACTGGGTTATGGTGTGGGGTTGTTTTACATGAGTTGTGCTCAGCCCATTAGTTCCAGTGAAAGGAACTCTTCATGCTTCAGCATACCGAGACATTTTGGACAATTTTATGCTCCAAACTAACTAAGTCCTGACCTCAACCTGAAAGAGCACCTTTGGGATGAATTATAGTGGAGACTGTGAGCCCGGACTACTCATCAAACACCAGTGTCTGACCTCATCAATGTGCTTCTGGAAGAATGGCCAAAAATTCCCACCAACCTTGTGGAAAGCCTTCCTAGAAGAGTTGAAGCTGTTACAGCTGCAAAGGGTAGGCCGGCATCATATTAAAACCTCTGGATTGAGAATGGGATGTTACTCAAGTTCATGTGAGTGAATACTTTTGGCAGTATAATGCATATACAGATAAAACAGAAAAAATGAACAACTGTGCTCCAAAAAATCTGAACATATTTACTGCCATGTTTGCAGCTGAAGAAGCTTGTCGTGGTGCTCAGGATTCTTTGAGCACCATATTTTTCTCTTACAATTTCTCTGGTTAAAAAAAAGAAAGACATTTTCTTCTTAAATTCTATTTAATATTATTTAATTTAGAAGTATTATTTAACGTCTGAAAAAGTCCAGGCTTCTGGTATGCAGCTTGTGACATATAGAAATAGATTTTGCCACTAAGGGATAAAACATTTGTATCTTATCTATCTATGTTTTTAAGGATTGTTTTACAAAATACAGTCAGCTTGAATTTAGTGAGGATTTTATTTTAAAGATTCTGTCCACCCGAGTAATATCATATCCATGCAGTTTTGTTGCTTCTGAGAACACAGCATTCACTTCAATACAATGGAAGGGAATGGGGGCAGCATGGAAGCATGGTGGTTAGCACGGTTACCTCACAGCTGGAAGGTCTGGGTTCGATTCCACCTTGGCCGACCCCTTTCTGTGCAGAGGTTGCATGTTCTCCCTGCGGCTGCGTGGGTTTCCTCCTGGTGCTCCAGTTTCCTGTCTGTATCTCCATACAGGTCATCCTGCAACAGGCAGGTGACTTGTACAGGCTGTGCCCCGCCTCTGGCCCCATGACAGCTGGGATAGACCCCAGCCTTCCCGCGACCCTGATCAGGATATAGTTTTCAGGAAGCAAATTAACCTATTCGTCATACACTGGTGTATTTAGATCGTAGTTTACACCACAACTTTCTTCTCGTGAATTTACAGCCAGTTAACTGTAATAAAAATGTAAATGCTCAATAAAAGTGAAGTATGATTTCACATGGTGCCTCTCCAACAGAGAAGGTGATTTCATAAAGTCAAGGTTCATCAGAACTTGAACAGCATCATCTTTTCCCCCGGTGGTGTGAAATTAAACAGACATGCATATTATAGCAGCCTGGGAGAAGCAATTAAATTTTCCCCACAGTGGTTCTGGAGACATGAATTAAACGCTGCTAGAATTAGAAATCAAATTAAGGTCCAGATCCCCGCAGGCTCAGAGGTGGCATGTGGTCAACAGTCTGATGGATATGGAGTCTGCACATTTCCACAGCTATGTCAGTTTTGTCCCGTCATGCTCTTCTCCTGCTGCAGCCAATTTTGGGGAGAGAAACACCAAACTCCCAAATGAAAAGAGAATTTTGACACAAAACACACAGTTCATATCGATTCACATGCCTCTAAAGACAAAGAAAGTAAAGACACTTTACCTTACAAGCAGAAACACCTTTGACAAGAAGAACAAATGCACTTAGAGGAATATTTTGCTCATAAAATCAAAAATTCAGTGATTATCTACCACACCTTTATGTCATGTAAATTTCCACTGTGGGATCACTGCCTTGTCTGCAGCTCAGACTTAAATGTGCATGCATAAGGATGTTTCATTTTCATTTTGCTTAGTGTAATGGAACTAAGTACATTTACTCACAGACTATACTACACTCTTCCTTTTTAATTCTGCAGCACATTACACAAATATACTTTTTTTTACTGCACTGCATGCTTACAAGTTCCTTTTTAGAGCAAGACCTTATATTAAAAATACTGTATAATATAAACATTTTATAAGGACTATAATATTGTATATTGTAATTACCTAAAATGGGCAAATTCTGAACATTAAATAATCGTTTGTAGTTTAGTCATCTCATTAAAACACTTAGTGCTGTGATATATGTTCTTATATTGGCTAAACCATGAAGCCAACATGGAAGTGCCAACAACTGCAGCTCCTTCAGTGGCCTCTTGATGCTGAATAAACAATCCCAGTACAGCAGAAATAAACAGGTTTTGAGTCTGGTACTTTTTTTTTTGTCTATATAGATAATTATCCTTTTTGTGTAGTGAAACCGTTTTGCTCAGTTTTAGATATGTAGCTAAGCTTTGGCTAATTTGAGGCATTTGGTGTTGGTGTCTTTTGGGTCATTTTCAATGCAGTTGTGTGAATGATAACATGGCTTGCTGGGTGCTTTATTGCACTTAGTCCCTTTGATTCAGTTTCAGTGAGTGACATTCTAGTATGTATAATACTTTGCATTAGCATGCATTAATTATAGTGTATCCATGTCTGCACCGTGACGGATGCAGCTTGCTAACCTAGCTTGCTTGCCTAACTTGCTAGTGTCAGCTGATAACTTAGCACTCCACCCTCTTGTTGCTATTATTTTTTTTTACATTTTAGTGTTTTAGAAATGTTTTATATGCTGGGAGCATATAAAGCATTACCATTATATCCAGAAATGTAGTTATTCTAAGTATATAACACAGAGTTTCTGTATCATGGGGACCTTTAATACGCTGATAGACTGAGTGGGGGGTCACCAACAGTGAACGCACAATAATTTTGTTTTTGAGCTGTATTAAAGACATGAAAGCTGACTGATGAGCTAACACAGAGGTGAGTGGATAATCACTGAATTTCTATTAAAGAGTGAAATATTCACATGTGGCAAAGTCATATCCTGGGAAGCCAGTGGCTGAAAATTGATTTTGTTTTAAGCAGTGCACTCAGTCCAAGGTCCCTGTGACTTTGTGACGGAATTCATATAAAGCAGAAAGACAGCCAAAGCAGCATTCATTTGGAGTGTATCTCCCCAGTGCCTTCTGTGAAATCTGAAAACATTTCCATCTTGCATGAATTCCTCCAACAATGTTCAGTCCCTAGCCAAGGTGCTGCAGCTAGGGTTTCTTGTCTGCATATGACTGGCTGGTAGCAGTATTGGTGCCAGTGGTCGCAGGGAAGTCGGGGTATATCAGAAAGCCGGTGAAGGTGATGTACTTGGCATGGTTGCTGTAGGCACCAAATCCATCTCTCTGGTGGGAGTAGAGCCAGACTGTGTCTCCTGGTTTCAGTGACAGCATCAAACTCTGACTCTGCAGAGCTTTCTCACCCTGGCTGTCATCATAAATCATCGCCTGCACCTCCAGGCGGTTCTTCATCAGCTTGACGGACAGCGTCTTCTGGGGCATCTTGCCCACGTTGAAGGAGAAGAAGTACGCCCCGGGAACGCGACAGGTGAACACACCCTCCGTTACATTAAAGTCTTCTCCGATGTTGACAAACGCCGTGTCAAAGCTCACTGGTTGGTGCTGCGGCATGCCCAATTGGTTTACACCCACAATGCTTTGGGTGCGCCCCACTGAGAAGGCAGACCTCTGGTCATCCTCTTCATCCTCGTCCTCGTCCTCCTCTTTAATTTGCAGCTCCTTCTCCTCGTCCCTTGTTTCAGATCCGATATGCTCTGTGGCTTGGATGTTGTCCTGCAGGGGCTGCTGGGAGTCGGGATGCTGCTGGTGATGATGGTGGTGTGTCTGGTAGCCATAGACATCGGGGTAGACGAGGTAACCATTGAAGGTGGTGTAGTGTCCAGTGTTGCTGTATAGCGCATAGCGAGGGTCACCATGGAGACGCAGCCAGACGGTGTCGCCGAACTCTAGCTGCAGCATGACGCTCTGGCTCTGCACCTGAGGAATGACACAGACTGTTATCCCAGTGGAGTCATATCTAGGCCTGTTTAACATCAACAACAAACATAATCCAATCTTCTTCCTCACACAGCCCTTCATTTGAGGAAATAATCCCCTGTGATCCGCTTCCATTCCCAGTCCCCACACAAAATGTGAGTGCTCCCACAAGCTCTGACATGACCACTGTAAATATTTCCTCAAATGCACCTTGAAAGAGATTATTTCAATTAATAATTAGATTCCTGTCTAAAGTCATGTAGCCTGTTAAAAGATTAATGAAGTACCCCATTTTGGCTAGGTTAGAAGCTTGTGAATTTTTTTTTCAGTGTACATCAAACAATCACAACATTAGGGCCTCGACACAGTTAACTGGAGAACTTAACTGCATACCGAGGAGGTGATTCAGCCATTTGACTCAGGTGTGTTGCAGCAGGGTTGCATACAAAAGCTGCAGGAAACCGGCCTTTGAGGACTGGATCTGGGCATCCCTGCTCTAAACCAATCAGCTAGGGTTTTATTGACTGACCAATGAGAGGAGAGTATGCTGCAGTCTGCAGCCACTTTCAACACAGAGGAAAGCATCATTTTACCTGTGTTTGAATTTCCAATATTATATGACACTTCACACAGTGATTATCGAGATAAATAAAAAGGCTCTGAATGTATCTTCATCAGCCATCAAATGATCTTCACCCTGCTGTTTCCTGTCTGTAATATAGGATGAACCCAAGGTTGGTGATGCGGGCCGTTTGTCGCCGTCGTTCGTCGCTCCCCGTCCAAAACAATCCAAAACCACTTTTGTTAGTATGTCATTCAGTCTGAAATAAACCTTCCTGTTAGGCATTTATTATAGAGGAGGATGTGAGCTTTGAGCACTGGTTTTCTGTCATAAACATTAACACTATCAGCCTGCTAATTGTGAGGCACAGACAGACGTGGAGGTGTGTTGGGCTCATCTGCAGATACTGATGAGAGAGAGATACTGGGGAGCTTATTCCCCCGCTTTACACCCTCTGCCAGGGGGGGGGGACTGCTGAGTCACAGTTAAGGTCAACCACACCCTGTAAATCTAGTTATCATAATTAGAAATTAGTGGACATAAAGGGATAGATATGTGATGGGCAAAGAATAAATAAATCAGAACCATACCTTCCTCTCCTCGCCTGCATTTTCTTCGTACACGATGGCCTGCACCTCGTTCCTGTTTTTCATCAGCATCACAGACAGGTCCTTATGTGGAAACTTTCCCACTGTGAAGGAGAAGTAGTAGGCTCCGGGGATACGACAGCGAAACATGCCAGACTTAGCGTCAAAGTCCCCACCGATGTTGACATAAACAGCGTCAAAGGTCACAGTCATCTTTGGCCCACCTTCCATGCTGGAGGTCCGAGCAACTGAGAAAGCTGAACGCAACTCTACATCATCGAGCAGACGGGCAAAACCTGACACACCACCCACATGGTTCAGGCACAACAGAGCTGTCAGCAGGCTGGTTAGGAGCAGCATCTTATCTGTAGAAATTAAGAAAGAACAAGAAGAGGCAAGTTTACCTTATGCACAGATTTGTGAAATTTTAGTTACACAAAACAATATATTCTCAGATCGTTCAGTCCTGTACCTGTGACAGGGCTGTTTTGTTTCTGGGTTTCTTTTCAGTATAAAATACAAAGATTTCACTGTTAGAAACATGCAGCATAGATCAGCTGGCAAAGAGCAACATGTAACCATGACCGAAAAGTTCGGATAACTAATCTGCACTGCTGCCTGTCTTATTCTATGGACTGATGCAAATGCTTTCTCTCTACTCCTTTCACAATGAACCTAAGTGGGATTTAATAAATAACCCTGTTTTGTTCAACCTGATTTAACACAGTGTCAGTTCACGCTCCCTGAAGCCTTGTGTTCATTAATCTTGTTGCTCGGTGATTGCAACTTTTGTAATGGTTGTGCCATTTATTTCTACAGTGTTGTATTACTCCCCCTCCACATAATTTTATACACCAGTGCTCATCTGTGCTCATTATAGATTAGTAATTAGTCCACAAACCAGATCAGATTTTTGTGGAGAACAGTTTTTTGCTGTTAGCTGTTTCTTAACTGCTGACTAAACCTTGTTGTGCTATGATTTGCCCTTTAGGCAGTCAATGTACCTGAACTGCTCATTATTTTGGACAGTTTTTGATCTAGGGTACTGAGGCAGTATAGTCATTAGACTTGAGTCAGTAGAAACATCCAGAATTTTAGCTTTAACATCAAGCAACAAAAATGCCCCAACCTACAGATATCTGGCCATTAATAAATGACAAAACTTTAACTCTTAAGCAAAGACGAAGATGACCACTGTGCCACTAACCTGTCGGTTAGAAAAGGCAAGCTGAGGTTTTGGGCCATCGCCATCATGATGTTTTTCAAAAGCAAGATATGCTTGAAAGCAGGTGTTCACCCTTGTTGGGTTGTAATCAGACTCTAATGTAGGCCATAATTTACAAAATAAGTATCATGATGCCTTCAGTAAGACTTGAACTGTAGGCTACTATACAATCAGATTTCTTTCTGCAATCACAACTGGTCATTTCCACATGGACGTGGCTGAAATGTAAAACCAATCTTTTATATGGTCTACAGTGGAGGACCATGTTTGGAAGTTATTAAAAACATGGACAAACAGCATCACAAATGACACTCATACTGTAGAGCAAGTATACATTTGCACATCAAAAATGACAACAACAAAAAAACCCCAAGCAAAATAGCCTAAAAGAAAAACACATGCGGTCCCAGAGCTGTTTGAATCATTCAAGCAGTTTGCTCTCAGTAGAGGAGGTATTATGTTCTTTATTAGCAGCAACAAGCTCCTCTTTGTCCTCCTATAATGAGCCAACAGGACGTAGACACACACAGGTGGAGCTGATAGGGTTCTCAAAGCTCTGTCAAAACAATAGGACACAGCTTAACATGTAAGGGGTAGAGACCCAAGGGAGTGGTCTCAATGTTCAGCTGATGCTGCAGTTTTCGCAGCCCTCAAGGTGCTTTATATAGTAATTAAAGACCCTACAATAATACAGAAGAAACTGCAACAATAAGACAACCCCTTATTAGCAGGAACTTGGTGACAGTGGAAAGGAAAAACACCCTTTTAACAGGAAGAGGCAGAATCCAAACTGGCTCTGCCTTCCATTCTGCTTTTAAGTATCCAAGGTGAGTAAGTCAGCAGTGAGGGAAAGTGCTCTGGTAAAATGAGGTCTTTTAGATAAGATGGGGACTTTTAAGACATTTATGACATACATGAGACACTGTAGAGATGCAACTTAAGAGAACAATTTTGATCTAATTATCAAATTTTATGACTCACAAATCAAGTGACTTGTTAAAAGGTTGAACATTATAATCATACATTTATGATCAAAATCCATGTCGAACAATTTCCGAAGCTTTCCTTTTCCCCCCCAAAATGATCTTGTAGAGTAAGTACTGGTTTAGTCTCAAGGATCTATCATCATTATCTGGTATTATGTTCCCTCATGAGCCATTCATATAAGTACTATTTATTCGTGTTAAAGACATTAGATGCTTGTAGTTCATAAAAATGGATATGTGATGTTTTTTAGAATTTAAATAACCAGAAAGACATAAATGAACAGTTCTACAGGAAACCAGAAGTCCATTTTTCGTCACATTGATGCAAAACCAGTGGCAGTTTTTTGCAGATTGTTGAACAATGTTTACTTCTGAGAAACTCCCTAAGATGTTCTATTTATGCCCAACAATGTTACTGACCTGTTACCTGGTAACCTAGTACCAATTACTTTTCCAGACTTTGGTTGCCCAATATGTTGAGATGTGTTGCTGCCATTGAATTAAAGAAGAGCTAAAGGTGTTAGCTGAACCATTTGAGATGATCTCTTATTGTTGTCATACTGTCCATCTGCCTGGGCGTCTGTCTGTGAGGCTTTCCAGCCCATAGACAGCAAAACCACAAGGAGTTGAGCCAGTACATTTGGCACGTGTGATCTTTACTCTTCAAAGATGTGCAATACAATATTCATATTCCTGGATGTTTAGTACTCTTTGTACACTTTAGCTGTATTTATCTGAAATGGAGATTAAAGAGCACTGAGGATTTCAGGCATCCAAATTAGGGCAAAATCGTTTTGCAGAAGGTAACAAGATGCTTGCTGAAGGCTTCTCTGTTATGAAATGGAGCTGTAATGTTATCCAGACTTCTAAATGTATTTTATATTTCATCAGTAACAGGAGGACATCCCCATCAGTGATGGGTCTTGTTATTTACATTTTACAGTGTTCCAAATTTTTGAAACTGGGGTTTGATTGGTTCAAATGCACAATCTTAGATGTATAAGATCTCCACTTACACATCCACTCCCCTCCACACTACTGAGGCAGACAAGCTTCTTCTCCCACAGACTGATTCAACCTCGCTGCCATAAAGAACGTGTCAGGAAACCTCTCCTGCCGTTCTCTATAAAAATGTCTTATACCTCTTCTTTCTGTGACAGGTGAACACACCTGTCAGGACATAAGATCCCACACACATATTCCTGTATTATATCTTCTTGCAGCTGTCTTTCAGATTCCTAGTGTACGTATTATTTATTAATGCAAATTATTAATGCACAATGTCAGTCTTATTATTACTCTTCTTTACCTACATTTATATATATTTTCCATTTTTCTATCTATCTATCTATCTATCTATCTATCTATCTATCTATCTATCTATCTATCTATCTATCTATCTATCTATCTATCTATCTATCTATCTATCTATCAAGACCTTAGGTGTTCCAATCCGACCTTCACAGCATGACATAAAACAAATGCTGATATTGCAGTAAATTAGTAACTGATGAAGGGCTAAGTAGTGAGAAAAGTGGAACATACACAACTTTAAATACCTTTACACATAAATCTATAGCCTTTACATATAAAAGCTATACATTTATAGCCTTTCGGCAGTAGGAAACAGGTTAGCCTATTTTGCTCTATGAAGGGCCTGGCATTGTGGCACCTCACTTCGTGTGATGCACTCTAAAGTGTTGTGTATTTCTTTGCTCTTCAGTGCAGTTTATTAGTTGTAAGCTTTGGAAGTTATTTACTGGTGAAACTAAATGTTCTTCTTGTATGTTTAGACTAAATCGACCTCTTTAAATGGAAACTAATTATAGCAGTTAATTGTACTTAAAGCACTGAGGCACAACTGATCGCTACTGTCTGATTACTTGTCCCACTGCAGCAGGGAGAGAAATCCTTCCTGAATGAGCAAATAGTGCTGCAGTCACAGCTCGCTGCAGATATTATAATTTTCCTTTATGAATCATAACACTGCTTTTTTTTCACAGTCTAAAAAAACAAATAAGAAAAACCACAAAACAGATGATGCAGCAGTTAGGCTTGTTCCTATAATGGCACCTTACATTAAGAAATAGTGTTTGTCTATGTAATGGCAGCAGCATTAACTAATCATGTAGATACTCTGCACTGTAATCCACAGAGAGCTGGACGCTTCAGGTTCAAACAGTAATGAAAGAATAGATCAAACAAACTTCCTCCATAATGAGCACCCATGGGAGTGAAGCACAGAGTGGAGCAGCAGAACAGAGCAGTACAGACAGGAGTGGAGCTGAGTAAGTCCATTCAAGAATAAAGAGTACACTGCTATGCATTTTCAAAAAAAGTGACTAATGAGTCGCTTTCTACCACCCTACACAGTTCCATAGTTAAAATTTGCCCCGAGTGCATATTTCTTTTGACATTTCAATTGATTTTTGACTTACATGCATCAGTTTAGTGTTAATATTGTATACAACATTGAAAGAGTGCAGTTACATGACTATGCAAACTGTAGTGGTAAATGGACTAGTTCTTATATAGCACTTTTCTACTCTTCTGAGCACTCGAAGCACTTTATACAACCTGTTTACATTCACTTCCATGTGAAGCTAGCTAAGTGCTTATAATCTAACATTCACTTGGGGTTCAGTATCTTGCCCAAGGATACTTTGGCATGCAGCCTGGAGAAGCCAGGAATCGAACCGCCAACCTCCCGATTACTAGGTGACCTGCTCTACCTCCTGAGCTACAGCCACCCCACACTGTAGCTTAATGCTACTGCACAACAGTGCTTTGAGCTGGATGTCAGTCTGCTAAAATACTTTCAATGATGATGCCAACAAGTTGATATGTTTAGCACGTTAACTATGTGAGTACGGTAGCATGCTAGCATTTGCTCACCAGCACAGCTTCATTTTGATCTGATCTGAGTTTTGATAGAATTAGGTGGCACAGCACTACATTTTGTTAGCAAAGTTGTTTCACTCAATAGAAAGTAGCGCCAGAAGCTCATTGCAGTAATAAAACCACAGCAAAATGGCAACATGCCTTTAGCTTAACAGAAACCTAGAGGTCTGTAAACAATAAGCATTGCAATTAAAATGAAGTGTTGGCCCAGATACAAGTTATCTGGATCTGGATATCAGCAAAAGGCAGCGAAAAGCCTGAAGATAATGGCTGCTGCCTGCAGACGCTCAGTCATCACAGGATCGCTGATTTCCTCATTTGTTCACTCTGCTGTTGACCGTGTTTATATTTTCTCGCTACACTACAGGCTGAGACAGATGAGGTGGAAGTGGTCAAGTTGCTGTGACTGAAATGAAAATCACATTAAATAGACGACAAAATTTGTCTTTCATCTCTCAGTCAGACGTGTAGCTTACTGACAATGATATTAGCCATGATATTCTGAAACTCAGACGTAGAAAAATAAATATGAATCATTTCCAAATATTTATCCTTTCTGGAAATGGCTTTAGTGTTATGTTCCTGAAAGATAATTTTGTTCCTCTTGAAGCTCAACAGCTTCAACAGAGCCTTCACGAGTTAATTACCCTGATGGTGTGTGTTCTTGTTTCAAGAGCAGATACATTCATTATTTTTTCTCTCGACTGCTCTGTTTAACCTTCCTGAAAATGATACCATATGTTAATTTAATGTGACTGCTAGCACTCAGTTATGGTGGGCAATTATGAGTGCCAATTGTAGAGACTGAGGGAAACCATCAGACTAACATCAGCTCTGATAGATAAAACAAGGGGAAATGTATTATGTTAATGAATTTGACTGCTGCGATGAATTCTATTTACTATTTCTTTCTGCTAATTACTAATCTCCAAATGTCTGCTCATACACCGGTTTATATGCCTCTATTTAACTGGGCTAAAGCTACAATCCCCTCAGGAACGGCTTACCAGCCCAGCAGCTTCCTCCAGCTTCTTCTGAGGGGAATACCCAGTCGCATGAGCAGACTGGGAGATCTCGTTTTCCCAGTGAGTCCTGTGCATGTAAATGTTCCTTTTAACAAAGGAAGTCAGTTCTTTCACGTGCCAGAGGATTTACTCTGATGTGCTGGAGTAAATAAATCTCTTTCCCATCCTCATTCCTCATAAATACTGTATGTGTTTTCAGGCTTTTTGTCTGAGGGTAGCAACAGATGTAGGCCAGAACTATGCTTACAATTTGCAGAGATAATCAAAGTTTACATAGACTGTGGAATCAGGTGCAACAAAATGAACATATGAGGAGCAAGCTTTGTCTGCATGTCCCTCCCAAACTCTGAAAGAAGCTACAATAAGCAAAAAAGACCCCATGTCAGTGCTTAGGGCTTTTAGAGGGATTTAAATGTGTCAACAGCATTTTATTCCTCCAAAAACTGTCTCTTTTGTCTGTCTTTCAAGCTGCTTGGTAGTTTATCTATTGTTGTCTAGATATTTATTGAATTGTTGAACTATTTCCATGGTGTGTATGAAGATTTCAAATAACTCCATCAGTGTCAGTACTAGCTGTTTCAAGTGCCAGGAAACATGTTCTGGGAAAATACACAGGGACGGATTCATTACTCAGTTCGCCGAACAACCGGATGCAGGAGTTGGCTGTGCCGTGATACACCTAATCCACCGTGCCTACATCCATCTGGCTAGGACAGGCGGGGCTGTCCAAATCATGCTCTTTGATTTCTCCAGTGCCTTCAGCAAATTTCAGCCTGTCCTACCAAGGAAGAAGATGACTACTCTGCACATCGATGTGCCTCTGGTGTCTTAATCCTGTCCTTACTTTACAAACTGTCCCCAGCATGTTCACATTTAAAACGGCATGTCAGACACAGCCGTTAGCAGCTCTGGAGCACTGTAGGGAGTCGTTTCTTGTTCCCTTTTTTCATTACCCTGTACACTTAGGAGTTGGATAAGATCACCACTGCCTACCTTCAGAACTTGTCAGATGGATCTGCAGTCCATCGGGGGGTGGGGGGTGGGGGGGGGTGCGTTCAGAATACCAGAGGGTGGTAGACTATGTGTGCTGAGCTATCTGCAGTTCAACGGCAACAAAACAAACGTACTGATATTGGACTTCAGAAGATACAGGGTTGCTTCTCCACTATAGATAGCGGAGATTGTATGAGAAGGGCCAAAGTTGGCTCTTGTACCTGTGGAGGCTTTTGTGACATTTTCTGGAGTGAATGACAAAAGACAAATGTATTAAGAAGATTAAAAAGACTAGATCAGTCCTGGGATTTGTTTTTATAAACTCTTCTCCAAAAGGACTGTTTTCCACCTTCTTAGCCTAAGAAGAAAAGGAGGATTAAAATGCCTAAAACTAACAAAAAGAGTGGGGTAATTAATGCACTAAAGGTGCCACAAAATATATTGACAGCAAGCAGGATGAATAATGTGGCCTTTTTCACGTGGTTTCCCACCACTGCAGTGCTGCTTTTTGCCAGTTTAACTTCATGGAAATTCCACATTCTCATAGAAGAGGAAAGGTTGCATGCCCCAGTGACAGCGGCAGCAATGTTATCAAAAGGACTCTGATCCTAGAGGGGGATCGATCAATATCTCAGCTGAGCAGTCACTGTCTGTATGGACGGGGGGCTCCCCACAGCTCAACTGAGTGATGCCTGAAGCAGCCGTGCAGAAGTGGTGGTGTGCTGTCATACAAAGCCATGTAGCCTTCAAATATAAAAATGTTTTCAATTACAATGATAGATAGATAGATAGATAGATAGATAGATAGATAGATAGATAGATAGATAGATAGATAGATAGATAGATAGATAGATAGATAGATAGATAGATAGATAGATAGATAGATAGATAGATAGATAGATAGTCTGATTTACAGAGTAATATATGATTGTGTGTTATCGTCCCCCGAAAGAAGCATTAAAAAGTCTGATGGCTCTTGCAACAGATGATTTCTTAAATCTGTCTGTTGAGCAGTTCTGTGAGAGCAGCCTTCCACTGAACACACTCCTCTTTCATTATAGTGTGTAATGGGTGACCATGACAGAGAACAGTTTGTCCAGTGCCCTTCTCTCTGCCACTGTAGTCAGAGAGTCCAGCTCCACTCTGAGCCTGACCAGCCCACCTGACCACCTTATCCACCCTCAGCGTGTCTCTCTTCCTGATGCTGCCTCCCCAGCACACCACCACACAGAAGACAATGCTCATAGATTGGTACAGTAGAACATCTGCATGAGTTTTCTGCAGATGTTGAAGGACCCTGATCTACTGAAGAAATAAAGCCAGCTCTGCCCCTTTCTGTACAGTGTACAGCAGGGCTGCTACATTATCTGTGCCGATGGTCTGGGGTGAGGGGGGTTGGGGGTGGGGTGTCGGGGCAGTTGTAGCCGAGCCAGGGCAATCAAACCAGTTATAGAAGAGATTGAAATCATTCTCTTGCACTGTTGCTCCTCTGCTTGCATGCTGTGATGTTTTTCATGCTGTCCCAGACCTCCCTCATATTATTGTCCTGCAGTTTCCACTCAACCTTCCCCCTGTAGGACTCATTGAGTTCCCTTTATAACCTCCTCAACACCTTCTGGTTCTTTTCTTTAAAGGTCTTATTATTATTATTCAGGAGGTCCTTGATGGTTATCCGGGGCTTGTTGTTGGTGAAGCAGCGTACGGTTATCACAGGAACAGCAAAGTCCATGCAGATGTTTATGTAGCCCATTGTGCAGTGTGTGACACCCTCAGCATCCTCTCCATGCGAATTCTGCATTACACTCCAGTCAGTGGACTCCAAGCAGTCAGATGTGGTCAGATTTTCCCAGTGGTGGTGGAGGGATGGCGGTGCATGCATCACTTACATTGGCATACAGCAGGTCTGTTCTGTTTTTCCTGCTGGGACAATTAACATACTGATAATATTGCAATGAGCATACATGGAAAGCTAGAAGGTGGAGAAGAGAAACAGGAGTCAGTGACGACAGACATGACACTGATTAATTTAGTCAAGTTAAGTAACGAAGGAAGAAACTGGGTTGAGGTGGGTTGCAAAGCAGCTTGCAGATGTAAGCCAACTATAGGCAGAGTAAAACAGCTTAGAGATGAGGCATTTTGACATGTAAAACGGTATCAGCTGAGCTGGGTTTCATGGCTTTCCTGAACAAATAGTTTCTCCAGATCTGAGTAGCTTCGCCCAAAGGTTCATATTTCAAGAAAACACACCAGATCGAAAAAATTTGCCGTTGAATTATATTGTTGCTTTGCACATTTCCTTTTTTGCACTCTACATTTTCCTTGAATCTAAACTGAAGTGTTGCAGAATCCTAAAATGTGGTTCTTGTTGTTCTTTGGGTTGAAAAAGAAGAAAAGCTGGCATTGATGTGATGCACTCAAAGGGGTTTTAAATAATCATCAGGAGTTAAGGGCATGACTTCTTGTTCTTTTGGCGTTAAAAGGACATAGTGATTGTTTGTAGTCAGCTTTCGAAGTCAAGTCCGTTCCTCGTGGAACAGTACTGTTGGGAAACTATGTTTTGCCATCTGATCTCTGGGATCTACAAAATCTCTGTGACTGTGATCTAAGGAAAAGAGAGAGGGTGCAAAAGAGACACTCAGGGACACACCACCCATTATTTGCGTGTTTTCCAGACAGCAGAAGCATATGAGCTGCACTGCTTTTGTCTCCAAAAGGTCGGCCTGTGGAGGCTTTCAAATCCAGCCTTATTCTTAGATTGACCTTCATGCATTTTTGAGTTCATAGAGAGGCTTTTGAAACCGTCCGATAGACTCGAGAACTGCCCCTGCAGCGCAACAAAATTTAGTTAAAATACTAAACTACAAATGCATGTCTGTGTGGGTGTCTTTGTTGTGTCACAGATTGCACCCCAGTGAACCAAATATCCTCAAAGACAGCTCATCCTTGGCAGGTTCATTGCCTTACAAGCTTTGTCTTTATTCAACTCTTATATCACCTCGCCATTAAATTAAGCACGCTTTGCCAGTACAATCTGTGCTTCTAGTCCATCTTCCTCTCAGGTTGTGGTTCTCCCTGAGATGCCCCGTGTCTAAAAATAGAGGGTGGAGAAGGGCTGATTTCTCCTCTCCAGAGACAGATCAATAACTGACGATTGAGATGGGGAAAGAAAAGGAGGACAGGAGGAGGGAGAGAAAATGGAAGGTGGAGAAAGAGAGGAATGATGAACAAATGTGGCAGAATTTCCTGGAGTGGATTTAACTGTTATTTGAGTGGTTACTGGGGATTTAAAATACAGTAAGAGTGTGTGTATTTGTGTGTGTGCGCAAACGTGCGTGTGTGGCCTATATAACTTTGTGGTGTGGGTGGTTATGTGTGTTTTTCTGTAGCCTCAGCTGCGTAGGTTGCCGATGGTGTGTATCAGAAGAAATGTGTGACTGTGAGCGTGAATTTATGTGTTTGCTGATTAAAATTGTATTTTTGTACACATGTGGGTTCACATATTTGAATCGTGTTTGTTTCTGCCCTGTGTAATGTGGTTTAACAGTGATTTGTATATATATCATGTCAGTAATTGTGTTCATGCTTATGCATTAGAAAGGTCACAGTATCTTGTTGTAGGACAATAGGAGATAAATATATCTGGTCAGGCACTGAATAGACTACGTTATACAACTTATTTCAGGGTACCTGATCTTGATTAGTTAATAGTAAAATACTAGTTAGGTATTTAAAAAAATATATTGAAGGTCATAAACCAACAATATTGTAACTTTTCCTTATTTTCTTTTGCAACGTGACACGCTCACCTGTGCATGTGTAATTAAGGTTTAATCTGCAAAGGAAATAGTGATATATTAAAAGGGAATATCCATCCATCCATCCATCATCCATTCTCAACCGCTTATCCCGTTTGGGGTCGCGGGGGGCTGGAGCCTATCCCAGCTGTCATAGGGCGAGAGGCAGGGTACACCCTGTACAGGTCGCCAGCCTGTCGCAGGGCTAACACAGAGAGACACAGACAACCATTCACACTCACATTCATACCTAT
>VOQJ01045327.1:0-11273 GCA_015052665.1 Apistogramma diplotaenia | reverse complement strand
CTGCCAAAAAGCGATTTCCGGTGTTTGCCAAAAAATGATTGCCTGTAATTAAAAGTCTCTAAATGACTTGTTGACCTATAATCTGTGAAACATAAGTCAAACATATCTCTCATGAATGATATCAAGTCAGTTTAAACGAGAAACAGCGTTTTTATAACAATGTAGAAGCTGCAATCAGTTTTTGGCAACTGACTTCTATATATTCGTATTTTATCAAGGAAAACCACTTATTGACATTAGAATTGTCCTTTTCAATAGAAATCTGGCATAGAGGGCTGCAGAAATGGCAACAAATATAACATCACAGTTTTATAAAGATATTTTAAGTGGCCAAAAACCGCTGGATTGATTATAATACAGGTACGATAACACAGACACCTAAAGATTCTTGTAAAACAGGTTATTTCTTCATTTGATATGTTTAAGCCCGTCATATCATGTGGACTGCACTCTATTTATCAATATAAGCGAAGACATTACATATAAAAGCACATAGAAACATCGAAAATCACTTTATGGCAGACGATCACTTTTTGGCACAACACCGGCCCGCACTGAAAGAAAAAATCATTTCGATTATTTTCATTTGTTTTATTTTGAAAAGCGAGCGGATTCTCTCCATTACGTCAGTCACTCTTGACGCGAGTCACAACAAACTCGATCTCTGGTACAGACATTCTGTACTTAAGTAGAAGTACTTGTCTTAAAAAATACTTTGGTAAAAGTCAAAGTACTGGTTCAACTTCTTTACTTAAGTAAAAGTGAAAAAGTGCGGGCTCTAAAATGTACTCAAAGTAAGAAAGTAAAAGTATCAGGTTGTATAAACATTGAATTCAGTGAAAAGTGGCTCTTTGGAGGATGTTTCTACTAGCTATTTTTATGTAAAGCTAACTGTACCTCATTAAATATTATTGTAATAATATAAGAGAATACACGAGAATACAAACATTATTACAATCTAAAATTGAATCCTAATAAATGCACTCAGCTTGAATCTGTTATGCAGGTATTAAAAACAGCTGTTTCCTGTTGAACCTTAACATCAGCTGTATTGGCTCTGCATGGGGAGAAAATCACAGCTTGTGATCAGAGGATGTGATCAGCTCACCTGCTGCTGCTCTGAGGTTTCCTGCTCTGTGTGGATAAACTGAATTCAAAACTAACCCAGCATTTCACAGCTATCTGAGCTGATCTCCATCCACACTGACAGCAGTGTCGGCTTTAGCCATGATTAATTACAGGCTGGATAAATGTTGGATTCACTGAATGAATCTCTGCATCAGCAGCTTTGATTCAAACTCATCTCTGCTACACTTCTGCCAGTTTTTAATGCAGCCGCGTCATTTCACAGGACAAATTTGCAGCTTTATTTTTTTCAGATCAAGTTTGATTTTTCTGACTTTCTCAAGTGAACAAACAGATCTGACCAATCAGAGCGCTGCATTTAGCAGCACGCGAGCTTACGGCACAAAACGCACCGATTCACTGAATATACAGTGATGTTGGAACAGTTAAATAATGCCGTTTGACCTCAAACACACAGTTGCACGCTGCTCGGGTCAGTCAGCTCTCTGAAATTATTCTCTGCCTCCTCACATGTGATCCCAACTCTGCCAACATGAGCTCAAACTGCCCTCTGACGTCCTGAAATAGGGGCAAAAGTGGCTGCAGCTTCAGCTCAAAGCATGAAACTCTCCCTGCTGCTACTTTCTCAGGAGCTGATGAACCCAGAATCTCTAATTCTTGCTTCTCTTGTTTAGTAACATCATCATTAAATCATTGCTTAATGTCGACTTTATTTTCCCCCAGTGTTATGAAGGCCATTTATTTTCAAAAATGCAAAGTGCTAAGTATGTATGTAGCAAGATTGGCATGATGAAGGACTCTGCTGATATAGTTGCTTAGGAGTAAACAGTGGATTCATGTTCATTATTATATTTAGAAAACATCAGTTTTTATGCAGGACGTATCAGTTATTTTGTTGCATTTATGAATAAACTCTTCCTTATAAAGTTTATTTGTTGCTTTGTTGGTAAACACTATTTTACATATATAATGCATTAATCTGCTCAGTCAGAGTGTTTGAACGACATAGTCCAATAAGAGGGCGGCTGGGTGGCTCAGTGGTGCAGCGGGCGACCACATGCATATGCCGCCGGCAGAGGCTCGATTCCCAGCCCGTCACCAATCTGCCCGCGTGTCCGCCTGTGCCCCCGCCCCCCACCGTCAACAAAAGCCACCGTGACCTAAAATAAAATTTTAAAAAAGTGCACATAAGAGCTGACCAAGAACCCAAAGCTTTATGAAATAAATGGTACAGTTTTGCTAAAGAGTTAATAATTTTCTAAACCTATTTGAGTACCTGTGTGTGTCTGTGTCTGCTGTTTTGAGACGATGTCTGACAGGAAGATCAATTCTACTGTAGTTAAACACAGTGGTTCAGCCTTTCAGAAGGTTAAGCATAAAACAAAATTCAGGGAAATGAACTAAGCCACATTGTTTTTATGGGCAAAGCAGAGCAAAGTCTGGTTTTCTGATAAAAAGTAGACATTTATTGTAAATATTTGAGGTGAAAGAAACCGAAAGTTTCTTGCAATATTTTGTGCAATTTTATCTATTTAAATTGGTGCTTCAGTGTGTTGTGATTTTCATGTTATTTTGATCTCCAGTAGCTGTAACAAGTGCAGCTGGAGTCAGTAAAACACAGTCCTCACTAAACAATCCTGTCACCAACCTTCACATTACCACCAAACAGTGACATAACTTTAACAACATTATATCAACGCCCTCCTGTCCAACCCGCACCTCATTCTGATTGATCCAAAGATAACTGTGTTTGCTAAACAGCCTTTACATTGTTTACATATTAGCTACAGTGGCTCCTCCAAACCCACACAGTCACAGGACCTGCCCCCTGCAATGTAGCCCACCATTGGACGGTGTTGCCATCAATCACTCACTACTAGAGGGGCGTTGGAGGTGGGGGTGTCTGACAGGCACACCCGCCCTTCCTTTATTGTTATAGGCTGGGGAGGAGATTCTGTTTTCCTTCTCTTTTTCTAACATGGACAAGGAGAAGAGCGACAAAGGTAAGCTGCTCTCTGATTTCAAATATTCTGCCCTTGTAGACTTTAAATGACAAGTTGCTTGTGGCTCCTTTGAGGATGTGTCTGAATTCATTCACCAACACTGATGGAGGGTGTTTGTTGGCTTTTATGTTCCTGCATACATTTTTAAAATATTTTTCTAACACTGAATTCCTGTTGGCACCTACATGCTAGTTAGTGTCCCCAGCTCTGTGTAGTTTTGCCTTAACCATCACTAAAAAGTGGTTATTATGTGTGGTTGTAATACTGTGCAGTGACTAGGCTCTTCAGCCTAAACAGGCCTTTTTACTGAAACTATTTCATTCAGGTTTTCTAAACATAAAAAACACTGCTGTTTAAATGACACGTTGAAGAGTTTTAAAGGAGCTGACTAGAAACTGTATTATTGGTAAATATCTCAGGACATCAGCATAAAGCTACAAAGGGCCATGTGGTAAGAGAGAGGAGGCTTGGAAAGAGGAGGAGGAGGAGGAGGCAAGGAGGAAGGGGGGTGAATAATTGGTAGCTTGTGGGTGTGTGATGGTTGGAGACTGCAAGCTGCTCCCAGCATCAGCAACCCTGCAGAGGGAGGAGGGAGGAGGGGGTGATGTTGGGCCTGACAGCTGTGACTTCACTACGGTGAAAGAAGCAAAGAGAGGCCAGTTGACAGAATGAATTATTATATTAAGAGTTCTCAACATATAAAAGCATATGATGAAAAGTTATTTATGGCATTTTCAGTGCTTTTTAATAGACTGATCAACTTTGATATTTAGTGCAATTTTGCTTTCATGTAACAAAGAAAATGTACAAAACATTATTTTACTTGAATGATTGTTGGATGTTTAAGTACATGACTACATGTTTAATAATGATAGATTTGCATATTTTAACATAAATTTGAAGAATATTATTTAAAAAGTCTTGAAATGTAATCAACTGCTGAAACCTAATGGTGATATTTGTTCTGAAATTTATTTCTACATCTTTCAAAGCTTTGATGTTAACATGAGACCCACCACTTCAGTAGCACTTACAGTGAGTCCACCCCTCACATTTCTGCAGATATTTAAGTTTATCTATTCATGGGACAACACGGACAAAATGACACGACATGATGTGATCTGATGAGACCAAGATTCATTTGTTTGGTTCTGATGGTCTCAAGCATGTGTGGCAGTGACCAGGTGAGGAGTACAAAGTGTGTCATGCCTACAGTCAGGCATGGTGGTGGGAATGCCATGGTCCGGGGCTGCATGAGTGCAGCAGGTGTTGGGGAGTTACAGTTCATTAAGGAACACATGAACTCCAATATGTGCTGTGAAATAATGAAGCAGAGCATGAGCCCCTCCCTCCAGAAACTGGGTCGCAGAGTTCCAGCATGATAATGAGCCATAACACTAAACTCTAAGACAACCACTGCTTTACTGAAGAGGCTGAGGGTGAAGGTGATGGACTGGCCAAGCATGTCTCCACACCTAAACCCAACAGAACATCTTTGGGGCTCCTCAAGAGGAAGGTGGAGGAGCTCTGCGATGTCATCATGGAGGAGTGGAAAAGCATTCCAGCAGCAACCTGTGAAGTCTGGTAAACTCTGTACCAGGAGAGTTAAGGCAGTTCTGGAAAATAATGAAGACCACACAAAATATTGACACTTCGGGAACTTTCACTGAGGGGTGTACTCACTTTAGTTGCTGCTGGTTTAGACATTAATGGCTGTATATTGAGTTATTTTGAGGGAAGAATAAATTTACACTGTTATATAAGCTGCACACAGATGACTTTTCATTGCATCAAAGTGTTGTTTGTCAATGTTGTCCTATGAAAAGATACACATCTGCAGGACTGTGAAGATAGTTCCATGGTTATGCCCTATCCTAATTTAAAAATGTCCTAAAATTATAAAGGAGTGATTAATAACTCAGACTGATTCATTTCCCTTTCTGTAAATAGTTCAAATAACTACCTGTCACAGTTTTTTAGATCCTTAGTTGGTTTAGTGTTCTCTATTCTGTTATTAGTTATTGTAAGTTATATTGAATCACTGTTACTCTGTCTTCTCAGGGCTCCAATGTCTATTTTGTCCTACTGCATATAAGATTATGTAATGTATGCGTTTTGATGAGGTTGCCTATCCTACATGTTGATTGCTATTGAAACTAATACTTAAAGTTGGCCATAGAAAACATCCTGCTGAACAGAAATGCAATTTTGGCTTTAGCTTGTGACACTTGGAGTAGGTGCTAAAATGATTTGGTTGCAGTTTTTGTTTTTATAGTTACTCACAATTCAATTTATATACTGTAGCACCATCTGCTGTGACTGATTGGGGCTGAGTTGAAGAAGACGGGACTAAAGTCACACACACATTTTCACCAAGTGATGCAGTGATGATGGCAGATTCTGACCACTGCACAAACCTTCTCCAACACATCCCAAAGATTCTCAGTGGGGTTAAGTTCTGGACTCTGTGTTCCATGTGTGAAACGTATGTTTCTGCTCCCAGAACCACTCTTTCACAATTCGAACCCGATGAATCCTGGCATTGTCATCTTGGAATCGTGCCATCAGGGAAATAAAAATCCATTCAGTATATTCAGGGAGTCAGCTGACCTCATTCTTTGAACACATAATGTTGCTGAACCTGGACCTGAGCAACTGCAGCACTGCCCCCACAGGCCTGTACAGTAGGCACTAGGCATGATGGGTGCATCACTTCACCTGCCTCTCTTCTTACCCTGATGAGCCCATCACTCTGGAACAGAGTCAGTCTGGACTCATCAGACCACATGACCTTCTTCCATTGCTCCAGAGTCCAATCTTTGTGCTCCCGAGCAAACTGAAGCCTTTTTTCCCGGTTAGCCTCACTGATTAGTGGTTTTCTTAAGGTCACACAACTGTTCGGTCCCTTGAGTTTCCTTTGCATTGTGCGTGTGGAAATGCTCTTACTTTCACTATTAAACAGCCCTGAGTGCTACTGTTGTTTTCTTTGATTCTGATTTCACCAAACTTTTAGTGATCATCGATCATGATCATTCAGGATTTTTTTCCAGCCACCTTTCTTCCTCGAACACGATGGGTCCCCACTATCCTTCCAGTTTTTAATGATGCGTTGGACAGTTCTGAACCCAATTTTAGTAGTTTCTGTGTCTTTCGACATGGCTGTTTGAAATGAGAAGGAACTCATTCATATAAATAACTTGTTGCCAGCTGAAAGATAATCACCCACACAGTAATTATCCAATAGGAAGACAACCTGTTTGCTTAGTTAGATCCAGGTGGCAACTTTTTTTTGGCTGGGCAGTGTATGTGTTCACTTAGTTTGCTTTCAGTATATCACATGACAGGTCATGCTAACATCACATGACAGGTCATGCTAACATTGAATGCAATCACTGTTCTGCTGGAGACCTCATATTTTAATACAGGTTGATTTTGAATTTAAATGCATAATGTGTGTCAGAATGTTAAACAATTCCACCCTTAATGTACAAAAATACTGTACAATTGAATCCTATTTATTCGATTCACCTGAGACACAGCAGCTTATTGCAGCACCTTTCAGTGTAGTCAGATGACTCTTTGTACAAACTATGGCTGCTTTATTCCCCAGTCTATACAAGTCTATATAAGTCAGTCAGTTTGATACCCATTTGATATTCAAATTGAAATATTTTGGGGTGGTACCAAAAACAACTGAAGTATCAGTAACAGGCCTCATATTGACTCCTGATTTGTTTTGTCTATGAACTGCTCATGTAATGTATATTTGTCCATAGTATCTCTCTTTCTCGCTCGCTTTCTTTTATTTTTTGCCTTTTAGTGAATCTCTGAGAGTCTGATTCCTGGTTACTTGAAAAGACAGGCCAGCGTCCAGTGTCCATGTCTGTTTAGGTGTGCGTGTGGGTATAAGTGCGGGACTCGTATGTATGTGTATGTTTGTATGAGTATATGACGTGTGTATGTACATGCATGTGTGTGTTCATATGAGTGTAGGAAACGGGGGTGCGTGTGTGTAGACGTGGGTGTGCGCATTCATGTGTGCGATTGAGTGAGTATTTATGTGGGTAGCTGAGCCGGGATCTATGGTTTCTTGAACCCTGGCCCCTGTGAGACAGGAGATTCTCCTCACCATCACACCCGCAGCTCCCCACTGGTCGTCGTTGTTGTGTGGGCGCCTCGGATGCCCGGGGTGGGGGTCGGGCGTCTTGGCCAGACATGACAGGCTTAAAAAAATTATAATTTGGTTATGGTCTAAATTTGATCTCTTGGCTCAAACTCTTGTATTCCTCACCCCTAACCTCTGTATCTACAAAAGGCAAACAATCACAATACTTTTGGCTGTTTAGAGGGACTCGTCAGGGATGTTCTATACAACCCTTGGCTATTACACTTAAATCATTGCTATTAATTAGTGGAATTTGCAGAGGGGGTGAGGAACACACAGTATCCTTTTATGCAGATGATTTGGTGATATATGTTTCTGATCTTGTCTTGAGTTTACCTGATATTATTCATGCTCTGAATAGATTTGGTTAATTTTTCTGGGTACAAATTAAACATTCACAAAACTGAGTATAACCCTATAGATCTGACCTGCGGAAATGGAAAACTCTCCATTAATGTTCCCTCTAATTTTTCATGTATCTGTGCATACACAAAAGCTCCCTGTGAGCAACATCAGATGTGCACGCTGTGGCCACACACTAGTATTACACCTGCTATAAACCAGGGATCATAGCAAGTTACACAGCTTATTAAAAGAATGAGATTACATCATTTCAATTAGTTTCCTTTTAATATAAGTGATTTGGCCCACTTAATGAATCAACAAATGGCTTTGGCCAGGGTGAGGATCTTGCTCTGGAAAAAATGAGACATTACATCTTTCATGCATAACTTTCTGTTCACATCAAAACATTCACATTTGTCTGTAAAATATTTAATTACTCAGTTTTTTAGCATTTATGCTACCCATAAATTATGTAATAGTAACAGCAATACAAATTTTTTTTATAAATGTCACTAGAATATGCACACATCTGACTTAAATTTTACCTAATTTTCACATCTGTCCTTCTCACTTTGCCAATGGTTGTACACTTGTCCAGGTTGATGGCTCCATCTGCTTCGTGCTTTGACTTTACGGACATCAGCTGGTCCAAATGTGCCACTTCAAGATGATTTCTGGATGCTTTCTTGATATGATTCATTAAACTAAATCCTCTTTCACAATCAGCACTGGAATGTAGCACAAATATCAACAAGCTGTGAGATCTCCTTTAGCTCCTCACATCTAAGTGCTGCAGCAACCATCTCTGAGAATGTGCTGATTGTCCCCTGTTTATATTTGTGCTTCATTGTGTACTTGAATTCAGCATATTGTTTGTTGATGACCTCCATAGACTGTGGGTGGTGGAGAATGGCCTCATACTTCTTTGCAAGTGTAGAAATGTCTGCTGATCCACAGTCAGAACTGATGTCTGATGTCAGTGCTTCAATATCAAATACAGACCACTCCTTTAATTCATCCTCTGGAAAATGAGCATCCATGTGATCGCAGAGCTTACTAATTAAAAGAGGAATCTCACCAGTATTTCTACCATCAACTGATGAGGTCCCCATTGCTTCTGTGACACGATCACTCCACTGTACACCCTTCTCTTTTAAGTACTGGGATGGCAACTTCTCAATCTTTGCTCTTGCAAGGCAGTGAGAGTAACGTGAACTTTGAACCACTCAGCTTTTTGTAGCAGTACTTTGCCACTGGATCTTTGTTATCAGTTAATTCTCTTTTGCAATATTCTTCAAGCACAGCATAGTTCCTCAAAACAGCATTCACAGCTTGATGCCGTGACAGCCATCGCACTTCGTTCAGACGCCTGAATGACCTGAATGGTCCTCCATTTTTCCCCTCTTCACAGTGGACCGAGAGAAAGTGGAATATACAGTTCTAAGAAGAGTTTCCACATCTCGCATCAAAGGCACATCTTTCCAGGCATCATCAATGCCCAAGTCCTCTCTATGGGCCACACAATGTTGTGGTATTTGAAGCTTTGACAAAGCCGTGTTTTCCTACGATTACTGAGGCACCATCGGAGGTCAGCATCACCATTTTTCCAGTCCATGTTTCAAATAAAACTGAGTTATTAAATCATATAAATTACTAAATAAAAATCATAATATTAGTGCCAAAATCTCTCAGAAAATCAACCCAAGTTATGTTTTGTGGATTTTTAAAATTAATGTGCAAAGGAATTTGCACGTTGTGGGACATGAATTTGCCAAAGTCTCAAGAATCAAAGGTTTTACTGTTTATCTTCCTGCTACTGTTAATTTGTTCTTTCAATGGCCATATAAATGTTTACTAATACTACTGTATTTTCAATTAATGATCATTCAAACTCAACATCCTAAAAATTCAAAGCACAATAGTCTACTAAAACACAATAGGAAAGTGAATCAATAATAACATAATGATCTGTATGATTACTTGGGTAACCCTCTAATGCACCTGTCTCAAACAGACTGTCTTCCCCATCACTTTCATTTGTAAAGTGCTTTACAAGCCCAAACATAATAGCTGCATTTTCCCTTTGATATCTGAAGTTTTTGGTAACATAAAAAAGATTTTGCAAGCAGGGGCAGTATAAAAGTGAGCCCCTTTGGTTGCTTTTTAGTTTTGGTTTCCCTGCTTGTCCACTGAGTTATTAGTTCTGTCACTAGTTAACTAACAAAAACTTGTAAGTCTGTTAGCAGCAACCAACCCAGTGATGTCACATTCTGTACGGGCACAAGGTGGCAGTACACATGCTTTAAACTATAACTTTAAACACCTAAATCACACAAAGTGTTAAATCTGATGCAGTTTGTTAAATTCAGCCCTCCAAAGTGGCTCAATTAAAACAAAGTGAAAAAAATCCTCCACAGCAGGAATGAGTTTGCTGGGCTTATAATGACAGACACTGAATTATTAGCTGCAGATCCTGACTGTGTCCCGACGTGAAGCTGAACAGTCTAGCTGCGTAGCACAGGCACTGCAATCATGCATTTCTTCTTGGTCTTCTCACAAGTGCTGACAGGTAAGAAGGCAGATGCGCTCCGTGAAACTCTTCTCAGGCTGAAAATGTCCTTTCTGACTCAATGTTCAAGGATCTATCATTAATTACACAAACACGCACAGACACACACACATGCTGCAGACCAAATATTGCAGCATTTTTTCTTCTTCGTGACTTTTAACTATGGGGGCAGCGTTCTCACCTGCAGGCAGGATAGAAGACATTCTTTTTTACAAACTAAGAGACTGAACAGACAGCAGACTGGAAAGGTTGGCCTGAGGCGAGGCACAGTAGGGAACACATACCAGGGTGGGGTGGGGGTGGGGGTGGAGGTGGGGGTGGGCCACGGGGCAAAGAGAGAGAGAAGACAAAAGCAGGAAACGGACAAAAGGGAGGACGAAGAAAATTGTGCTGAGGATGAAGAAGAGAGGCCAAAAGAAACAGAGCTGCTCAAAGTTAAACACGGACGCCACAACAGTTACTTTGGCAGTGACTTTTACCTAACTGCGGCAACGCAGACCTTTTTTTTCTTCTTAAGGCAGCTCATAATTACATCACTTCCAGCAGAACCCGAAAGCCACACTAGTGACAGGAGGATGAAGAAGAGACCAAATAATACACAAATCCCTAATATGACTATTGCAGTGTGCTCGTTTTAATCAGAAAAGGATCTTGGTAATACATAAACACAGGTCAAATATTGAGTTTCAATCAGCCAAATCCAGACAGGCTTAAATCTAAAAAAAGAGAGAATCGACTCTGGACAGACTTACTAAACTAACTAGTACACGGTGCCAGTCTGAGCCCGTCTCAGGTCCAACACAGTTTTTATAGTCCAGGATCATAGCAGAGATGGTCTCTGTCACATAGCCCAATAATCCAGGACAAAGTTAATCAACCATTAAAATCAATTCCTTCATGAGGTGTTTTATATATGTATGTATGCATTAAATATGACATTGTTACCATGTTACCACACACACACACACACACACACATGCAAATAGTGGAGCAGATGTCCAGTGATGATGATATCACTATTAGGCTAGTGACAATGCCTCCAAAATTTCAAGATACCCCTACCGGAGGTAGAACCAAACCCAACCAAGTTTTTCTTAATCTCTAA
>VOQJ01045323.1:0-11026 GCA_015052665.1 Apistogramma diplotaenia | reverse complement strand
AGGAGAACAGTACTTGTCTGATTGTATTGTGCCAAGTGTAAAGTTTGGTGATTGCAGTGTGGGGGTTGTTTTGGGTTGTGCTTGGCCCCCTCAGTGAAAAGAACTCTGAATGCTTCAGCATATCAAGATTTTTGGACAAGTTGCTGCTCTGAACTTTGTGGGAACAGTTTGGGGATGGCTCCTTCCTGTTCCAACATGACTTGACTGACCTGCACTTGACCTCACCCTGAGTGAATACTGTGAGCCAGTCCTTCACATCAGTGTCTGACCTCACAATCTGCTTTTGGAAAAATGTTCAAAAATTCCAGCAAAAAAGTTCCCTTTAACTTTGTGGAAAGCCATTACTGAAGAGTTGAAGCTATTGAAGCTTCAAAGGTTGGGTCGACATTATATTAAACCCTATGGATTAGGAATGGGGTGTCACTCAAGGTCATATTTGTGTGTGTGAAAGCAGATGAGCGAAAACTTTTGGATATAATTTACATTCCAATATTTAAAAGCAAAGCAGCAAAGTTGAAGTATATATTTTGTCCACTAGATGGGGCGATAATCCAAGATATGATGTTTGACATCAGTGCGATTCGGCTTCTATCGAAGCCCCTTTGTAACTTTGGTAAGCTGAAATTTGGCTTTGAAGTTTTTTGCATAATCTTGCTGATAACCAGAGAAAGACAGAGACAAGCAAAGCATCTATCCCATACTTCCACCTCAGCTCTCGCCTATGACAGCAGAATTCATGAATCTGTAAAACATGATGAAGGCTGTGTCATGGTTTGGGGCTGTATTTCAGCCAGTGGTGTTGGGGATCGAATTATAACACAGAAAAGTTCTGTCCTATTTTGTCCTAACAATCAGACTGGCAACAGCTTTATTTTTCAAAATGACATAAAAACACTGCTAGTACAGTTGAAGCATACCTGCATGGAAAAACTCACAGTGGAGCACTATCAGTCACGGACTGACCTCTTCAGAGCCTGGACTTCACCATTGCAGAAGCAGTGTGGGATCATCTTCACTGGAATGGAACAAAAGGCAGTCAACATCCAAAGAAGAGCCTAGAATGTACTTTAAGGAGCTTAAACAACTATCTGCCTGAGAGGGTGCAGGTTGTTTTGAAGAACAGAGGCAACAGGAGCTACCAAATATTGACTTTCAAGCTCTTTAGAACTGTAGAAACTGTGTTTTTGCCTTCTACACCATATTTTCATGGATGCTTGCACATGTTTCAATACAGTTTTGAATCTGTTACCCATTTTGCTACAGTAGCAAAATATAAAGAAATGAGGGGTGGCTCAAGAATTTTGAACAACTTTATTCTTTTTCTTTTTTATTAAAGTGGAAAAATGATAAAAAAAAATTATTTATGATTAAATATATTTTTTATTACAATGTTGGTCATTTTCCTTTGTGGGAAAGCTCAAAGCTCTTTGTGGGGGTGCCAGAACTTTTTCATAGTGTAATCACCTGTCCTGCCCTCAGCACAGGCGATTACGCCATCACAACAATGTCTGCCATGTTATTGGGTTGTTGGACAAATCTGGTTTTGTTTCAGTTAGACCTTTTTCACAGTTGAGACATGAACATAAGAGAAAGCACAACAGTGAAAAAGTTTATTGCAGTTGTCATGGTCGTGATTTTTATCATTATTATTATTTTAATCTTTTACATTTATCTCCATGTTAGACGAACAGTATTTATTCCTCCGATGCTCAAATGTCAGGTCAGTCAGTGACACCAGATGGCGCTCTCCACTTTACAGCCACTCCAAAGCCACTCTAGATTTGTCCCTGTCCCCATGTACTCGCAGCAGGCTGCAAAGTACCTTAAGGACATCATTTACTATGTCACTATTGTGTACGTAAAAGGCTGCAAGACAGAAAAAAATAACAGACTGTTCTGTAAAGCATACCCTTTCACCAATGCTGATATAACACTGGGAGTTGCACACTCTTGATTACACTTAACAGCATTATAATTGACACAAATGAGGTCGGGAGTGTTCTAAAATCTGATTTGAAACAGCAGGATGTCATCACCCAAAGCCCCCATAATGCCATCTGTACTTAGACCATTTACACTGAGAACAAGCACTGCAAGAGTAAACTGATGCAAGTACACAGTACAAGAGAAAGCCAGTTAGAACCAGTTTCGATGGCTCCACGTGCACGCTTGCAGTAATCTCATCTGTCTCATCTCAGCCTTCACCTGTTCCAGGTGGAGCATGGGCCCCAGTCACACAAAGAAGCCGTACTCCCCAGTGAACTCTCATCTGTCAGTCACTGGGAGACAGTCTCGGTTTTTCTCTCCATACCAGGCTAAGGTGCAGTTAACACATTCAGGTAATCATTGCACTTGTAAATGCTTCATCCAGGTTGGATGAGACATGATTGGAGAATGAGCTGGTCCAGAGAGAAAAAGGCTGCCCCCCAGCATTGTGACAGAAATCCAACTGGAGTTAATGGATGACTCATGACTGAGTAAGCGGTAGTAAGCTTAATGATTTTAAAACCACCTGTTGAATCAGATTAAAAGTGCACAACTCCTTCGTCAACTGCAGGTATGAATCATGGCTTTGATTTTCTGCCTTGTGCTTCTGGCTGGGTTTGGCACTGAGTAAAAGGATCGTCTTAAAAGCCAACTTTCCAGTGAGAGATTCACTGAATTGTGCCACTAAAACACGAAAGTGAGCTTTGTGTTTGCTGCCTTATGTTTGTTGTGATCAGCCAACAGCTGATCTGCCTATAGGCTTTACTCCACTGCCTGATTAAAGCAGTGGAGTAGCATGCCCAGCTTGGCTCTCCCCAGCTCCCTCGGACTTGACCTACAGGGTTAATCTGAACAGGTTTGGAGCCAGTTTTGGAGCAGCCAGTCTGCTCCAAGCACATGTAGATTTTACTCACTGGTGTTGCTGATTATACTGATCCAGCATTAAAATGCACTCTCTGCAGCCTAAAAGCCTCTCATGTCCTCAGTTCACGTTTTGACTGGCTGGGTTTCACTGAAAGGTTTAACTTTATTCATGAAGGCTGTTATCCTGCATGTAAGTTCCTGCAACTACATTAGTTTCCAACAAAGATATTGATCAATAGGATGGAGCCATCTTTTCCTCTGAGAAAAATAAGATCAAAAGAGTCTACGGCCAAAGCAAACTCCAAGGTTAAAGGGTGATAATTTGGCTCTTCACAAAACCATCCAATCCAGTCTTTATCTTAGAATGCCGAAGAAATTTAAATAATGATACTATAGATCCAGGGAAGACCTTATCAAATCAGGGGATCGTGGCACTCACACATGCACGCCGTGGTGTGCACGTGCTGTGCGCCTCCTATGGCTGCGTGTGTAGACGCGTTGCGGCTCCTGTATCCACAACACCAACTGTAATCTCACATAAATAATACATTTTTTTTTTTATAAAATTACAATTTCCCTTACCAGGAAATTGCTTATCAGCAATATTTTTCAGTATTTATATATTATGTGTAAATTTTCATCATATTTACTGTAACTATTGCTGTAGTGGCCATATGCCAGTCAAATTTCTTGTTTATAGAGCTTAAATGTCAGATGTTTTGTTGATGTAGGGACCCTGGCCAACTTTCCCTACCACTTGTTTGCTTCAGTTTCCTTTTGGAAAACAGTTTTTTCCTCAGACTTCCCATGTTGCTGCACAGCCACAAGTGGCACTCACGCTGGAGGCAAAGCTTTGTTTTGTTACATGAGCACAGAAAAACTGCAGTAGTGTCACTAAACACTGAATATGTGCAGATGTAGAAAGTACATAAAGGGAGTATTTTGTGCACAACACTGTATTTATTCTGTCTTCGTTTCTTTTTTTCTCTTCTACAGTAGGTAGCCATCAGTGTCATCCCACTAAAAGACCATTATGTCTCTCTGCTTTGACCCCATTAAGGGCACTCTCACCACAACCTCCTGTCTGTACAGGTCATACTCTCATCATGTGACCCCGCTGCTTTGCCAAAGCTTTCATCTTCAGTGCTGTGCTGAGCCGACACAAGTGACAGATTAAGAGACCCTCACTGCCCACCATCGCAGCCTGACAGCTACCGACCGCCTCCTTCTCACTCTGATTATCAAAGTGATGATGATTACAGGCAATGGTAAATACAGCCTCTCAGGGCCTAGCAGGAGCTGAGGAACAGAACAAAGGAGGAGGGGTGGTAAATATATAGTTGAGCAGAGCTTATATTTGAGAGCTGCGCACACCTGCTGGTTTTTCAGTGCTTAGATGCTGAAGATGAAGAGAAACTGCAGTTCTCAGTCCTGCTGCTACCACACACCCAGCAAATTATGTTTAAGACCCACAACAGAGATGGTCTTAGGAGTGTGAGCCAGGGTAAAGGATCTTGGCTGCTACTGCGTGGATTTGGACATTTCTGTGGTAGGATTAGCTGATGTCTTAACCCTGGCTCCTGAAGTCAATGTAACCTCTGATGGTGATTAAAACTGAGTATCCACACTGAAAGTGACACAAACCCCACCCCTACACCTCATCCTCTGCGATACCCCATGAGAGCACATGCTTAGAGCAGCATCGTTTCATTTTCAGACCTGCCTGTTGGTTCTTATGTGTAATAATAAGGGAATATGCATAGAAACATGGGGGTTAAACATCTGTTTTGTTAGGGCTTCTTCTCAGCTTACATCTCAGTTCCTGACCCATAACAGAGGTTGGAATATGAACTTCATCTGACAAATTGCGCTAAAAGCTATAGTTTTATAGTTACTAAACTATAGTAAAACTATACTATGGAAACAATTAAAAACAAATTTTTATTAAAGTAGATTTAAACAGTAATAAAAATAATTTGGTTTTAATCTCAGGGAATATAATTTTTCATAAATTTATGACATAAATCTTAGATAATCTGTTCATTTTTATTGCATTTTTTTATATTACTAATGTGAATCAAAGAATGATCCCATTTTCAGTGTTATGGATTTATAATACAATTTTTTATTCAATTCTTCCATCTTACTAAAAACTATTTGGTTTGGGTAAATATGCTGGACCTCTTCACTTTGCATTACACACCTTTTAGTTCACATTTCATGAGTTGGGATTGAAATTCCTTTCTTACAGTTGCTGAGACCCATTACAGACACCAAAGGATGCAGTAAGTGTATCTGTGAGACGCCATCAGGTCTGACTTGAAGGCAGGATACTGTACGATGCCCTGGGACCGAAAACCAGTCATGAGCGTTACCAATGACGCTGTATGTGCGGTGCCAAACTTTCTCAGCGACTGTTACGTGGACGCTTTTCTCTGACATCAGCAAACACCAGCGTTTGAGAGAAATAAAATCAGCGTCTACTGGAAATGAAGTAAAAATAAAGAGGGAGATTTTTATCTACAGAAATTTCTCCCGCAGTCAAGCACTGATGGCTTTAGTGAGCATAATAAAATGTTACTGCAGAAGTGAAAGGGTTCAGGTTTAGGCCACTAGGGGTATTGTTAAAGTGTGAGATTGCAGGGTAGATAGAAAATGATTGATTGTAAGAGCAGAGGAGGTAAATGATGCACGACATAATACAAGTGAACAAAGACTATTGTCCCTAATTAAGTGACCCTAACAGCTGTTGAGCACATTAGCTGCCAAAGCAGCCGTGAAGCCCGGATCGAAGAAACACACCACCTACATATCCTCTATCGCAGCAGCGCAATGTCTGACGTTTGCCCGCTCAGATAGGGATCAGCTGCAGAGCAATTGAGCATTATCAGTTTTCCTTTTCTCCATTAAGTTCCTGTGTCGGCTGATAGATGTTGAGTAAGTTTGTGTGTTTGCCAGCAGCTGTTTCACTGCACAGCTATGAAAAAGTCAGAGACGCTGAGGAAGTAACCACACAGGCTCCTCCGTGTTGGTGGCCGCTCTGTGTGGCTCTGGTAACACGATCCTCACAACGGCTTATATGGAAGCTCAGGGACAGTTTCCCTTGTTTGCTCCGACACACAGACTTGCCAAAAGAAGACTCCAGCTTCTGGAAAACTGTTCTTGATATGCACTTATGTAACTAACACTTTGAAATTTGCTTTATGACTCTTTTTCTTTTTTAGGTTCAATTTCTCATTTTGTTCCTTTATCCTGGATGCAGAAATTTGCCTGAAGTTAATGTGTCAGTAACATGAAAACAGGGATTTGAATTTCTTGAACACGATGATGCCCTTTTATACAATAATTATCCAGGTTAAACTAAAGGGGTATGTTCTTCCTAGCATAGGTGTGAATGCGACTGTGAATGGTTGTCTGTCTCTTTGTGTTAGCCCTGCAACACACTGACAACCTGTCCAGGGTGTACCCTGCCTCTCACACGACACAAAAACTATGTAATTTTTAAAAAATTAAAATTTTTTGCAAATGTTTCTGAAAATATGGTCAGAAATTGTTATAAATTATGAAAGCAGCCTATAAAATATTACATTATTTCACGCTGCAGACTCTTTAGTGAACTGGATATGATGTCATTCTTTATGTGTTGTGGTGTCTTCTCTCATTACTTCTCATGTTGTTTTCCTGCTCTGCTGCATAGTTTTGATAAGGTCATATTTCATTCAGATATTCCCTTTCAGAACATAACAAGTCTATCGTGACCCACGAAAGCTTTTCTCTGTGACAAACTGCATCTGGACGAAAACATGCGTGCAATCGTTTGGTTCTGGAAACTGCCAGCCCGATCCGTCATCTCTAGGCTGCAAGGGGGGGTGACTGACACGCTGCTGTGTGCGCTGATGTTGTTGGAAGTGTGAATCAGTGATCTCACTTTCCACTGTCCACAGTCCGTTTAGTCTCTTCAGAATAGCTGCGCTGCAGCTGACTGACCTCACTGGCCTGTCACACCTTATATGTTTGCGGCAGCCCACCAGCCGAGCACTTTGATCTGTAGGATACTGCTGGTATCTTGTAAGCACTCTTGGGACACTCATGAGGTTGCTACAGTATAAGTGGCAGACTGCACATGAGCAGCAGATACAAGCAACAGCCATTCATTACATTATGCTGTGCATTTATTCTACTTCCTGTAATACACTGGCAGCCTACAGTAGTTGTAGCATTTCCCTGCTAGTCACCCGATATATTTCCTCCACATCTGTGATCAGAAATAATATAATATGGTTGCCGATGACTCCTGTAGCATGCTGATGATGATAAAGATGAACACAAGTACCATATATAATGGACTTTACTAGCAGGTCAAAGGGGGAATCCCATAACCTGCTGGCTATCAACAATTACAAGCGGGACACGTTGGTGTGCTGACACAGGGTATTTTACAGCCAAGCACGCTTACAAAATTGTACATGCTGATGTCAACACCCCGAAATAAGCAGTCAAATGCACAGATTAAACAAAGAATTGCTATATAAATAGAAGCTGAAGTCTGCTATTGTTTCTAGGCCTGTGCTTCCTCCTCCTCTGGGCTGCAGATCAGCTGCACCTGCAGAGTAAGAGACAGGAGGAGAGGGTGGAGGTGTTAGAAGACAGGCGATGGGTGTTGGCAAACTGAACAGGATAAAGGGAGTGGCGAGCAGAACAATAGTAAGGCCTTGTGGTTGAACTGGATCGAGACAGCTTGTCTGCGGTGCCGCCGGCCATCCAGGCCAAGATGGAGCCTCCAGCGCCGCACAGGAAAGAGCTCTCTCCAGAGCTGCCTGAGACACACAAACAAAGACTTACACAACATGCAATCACACACTGATACAAACATGAACAATAGAAGCCCCTGATCCTGACCCAGGCCTGGACCTGACTTTGCTGTAACTCCAGGGAGTCATCTCACATAAACTCAAAGAACAGATTGTCCTATCGAGCAGGGTTACAGAGGCAGAGGTTACTCAAGGGTGGAACCGTTATTTTGTGGAGGATTCAGCTTTTTGTTTTACTCACTCTGTGCCTACACAGCACTAACTCTCCAGGTCAGACTGATTACTACCAGAAAAAGCCGGTTTCTGTCATGGATCTCATGTTCAAATAAGGCAACATTTGCACCAAGAAGCCACAGTCACTGTGTGGTGATTACTCTGCTTGGTAATCATTATAAAGTGGCACTATCAGCTAGCAGCTGTGTTTTGTTACACATTTGTGTGACACAATGACTTGGATCAGAGCAAACGAAGAGATTGCTCCAAATTCTTCAGTATATTTAAAACAAAAATGAAAATATGCTACCTTTGTATTCAAAATGCTCTAAGCAAGCTTAAGAGTTTACTCATGTAAAATCGTTTTTGTTTCTTTTTCATTGTTTCCATTTTACTAAATTAGTTTGGAAAAGTTTCCCAGTTTGACTCCGAAGCCGACCATTAAACAGTCTCAGAGCATTTGACAGCCCTTTGAAGAACACGCCAAAAACAGATTGGTGAGACTACATGTATACTAGCAGACTCAGGCTTTGATTTGTCACTACTTAACTGGAAGCCCAGAGATTCATCTGGACGAGAGGATGAATCAACACTGCTGAAAGTCTGAAGGCGGTTACAAACAGTTACAAACAGCTGTCTTGACCTCAGCAACATCAAGCACGATCACAGAGTGAAAGAATAAATTCTCTCCCCTGGAAACTCATCGTGTGGTCTCAAACATGCCACATGGAAACTCTGCATCCCTGAAACAACAGCATTTCTGCCACATTTAGTCATAGTTTCTGTTCACTACACTGGAGCCGCCATTGGCATCCATCTAATGTTTGTCAAACTGACCAGCAGCCACTGTGACAGGAAGGATCACTGTTGAAACCGCAGTGATCCCGAGCCAACATTATGCTTTAAATGTTTTGTTTTGGGTGTGATTGCACCGTCATGGTGTCTGCGTGGTCCCGCTGTGCGTGCCATCCAGTTGGCCGGGGTCACCTCCGACGCAGATCGCTGACGCAAAGTGTGTTTCGGTGTTGATGTGAGGCTGCAGCACAATGTGCACCGTGCACAATGTACAATGCACTGACTCGTCCAAAAACAACAAAGAGGCCCATCAGATGGTGCAGCTCTGCTCCCGAGTGATGACATCTGCACGGAGACAATCACAGCCTGCAAAATGTGCCAGATTCCTGAAATCCTTCCTTGATGGCAAGGAATGTGTTTCATTTTCATTCTGTCTCTTTTGTATTCCCATAATGAGCTAATCCGGATGATGCCAGCACACACGTGGGGCCTCTGTAGGAAATGCTTTGAGTCAGACCACCCAGCCCTGCAAGGAAAACTGTCTAACAGTCAGTCCACATTTTTCACACAGCTGAACCTCTTCCTGGATGTATCTTACATCACTATGACCCGCTGACCTTTGCTTTGTCCTTGACGGCCAGTCAACAGCTGCTTTTGATGAGTGGTGCAGAAAACAAGGCATTCTGTTAAAAAAGAGATTGAACTTGAAGAGGCAACTTTGTTTGTGAAAGTTAAGAGGAAAACTAGACATAGTAAATACACAGCAGTGTGTGTTTTAATTTCACTAGAGTGACTGGATCCATCTCTGGGACTGTGGAATTGATGGTTAGGTGGAAGAACAAGGTCACACACTTAATAAAGACATGAAGTTAACTGGTGACAACACAAACTATTCAGGAAAGTGTTTATTAAGGTCTTGAATCCCAGTAGGAGTAGGTTCATCTTCCCATAGATTCCTATGCAGACACCTATTCAGTATCCAGTGCTCAGTGCTACTGGCCACTAGAAGGTAGCAGGTTCAAGACCAGTATATGAGGATAAAATGTTATAGTAAAGGTGTAAAATTCACATGCACAAATAGACAAATGTATTTATTTTTCATCCTCTGCAGAATCTTTAACTGTGAATGACTGTGCAAACAAAGGGCATTGCAGAGCAGGTCAAACTCTAACAAGCCTGATATTTCACAAAAGACTTTTTCTTTCACCTAGAAGATTTCTGAGGCTGTGCTCAAATAAATGTCAAGACGATCAAGCTCACAATGAGGATAAAAATGAAACTCTTGACCTGCCTGGGCCAAATTAAAAGTCAGCTTAAGTTTTATCCTCTGACCACCACAGTTATCTGTACCAGCATTCATCCACAGCCACTGAAATATATGCTAACATTCACATGCTGTGTGCCGGCCTTATCAATGTCTGTATGAAAGTTCCCCCTGAGCAGTCAAACACAGAGGTGTACTGAAGGCCCATCAGAACATTTCCAAACATGACCTGAGACTGATTTTAAACTGAACAATTACCCGCCTTCTAATTCTAACATTACAACCAAATAACATTCAGGATGGGATTTACTGAAAGTCTCTGGGAGGTGTCTCTGTGTGATAATGAATTACAGATGCATTATATTAATGAAGCTAGATACTATGGCCATATTTCATAAGAAATTGTAGCCGCTGGTTGTGCATGGCAGACAATAATCCTCACTATTGTTTTTAAACAAGTTCTTAAAATAATGTGCTAGTGATAACCAGATTTATAATCATTTTAAATGTTGTCCAAATTCTTGGCAAAGCTTGAGCCACTTGGCTGATCAAATGAAGTTAAATACTTTATAGATTCAATAGAAGCCTTTTGTTAATGTGAGACTGGCCAAGTGACACAGTCCATGGCAATTCATTAAACAAAAGGTGACTTCCATGGAAGGCCACTGATTGTTATGGCTGAATCTTCCAGCTAAACGCTGAGTAATCCTAAGCCCGTGTACAGCTCATGCTCACTTCCTCATCACAGACTTTGGTTTGAACCGGTCTGTGCTGGAATCAAGTTGACTACCACTCCCTGCACTGTAATCACTAATGCTTCATTTCACTTCCCTCTTTCACAGTCTTTATCTACCCCCCAAAGACTGTTTATACTTACATCAGTCCCAAGGAGCGAGCCAAATCTCAGCTTGGCTGCCCAAACAAGGAGAGCTGGTGCATTAAGTCTTTCTTTTTGTGCAGAGGCTAAATGATTAAATAGACTATTTGTGGTCATCTAGCTTTATATTTGTCAAACAATCCATGTGTGTGGTTTCTTTTTATTAATTTTAACAGTAAACACATTATATATATATATATATATATATATATATAT